>PVIH01007028.1:73240-104736 GCA_004025045.1 Sigmodon hispidus
AAAAAAAAAAAAAAAAAAAAAAAAAAAAAAAAAAAAAAAAAAAAAAAAAAAAAAAAAAAAAAAAAAAAAAAAAAAAAAAAAAAAAAAAAAAAAAAAAAAAAAAAAAAAAAAAAAAGTAAATTGTATATGTGTATACGTCCAAGTATATGACTGCATTCAAATGAATAAATATGATCTATAGAAGATTTGTCAAAAAGTCATTCAGCACTCCATAAAAGCTAATTAAAAATAAACAAGAATATAAATTAATGAAGTTATATCATGTCTGGCAGCAAGCCACTCTCACACTGCAAAGCTGTGCTGTCTTGAGACTGATTAGAAAGTATATTCCTCTATTGTAAATCCCCTGTTGATGACCTTCATTAGCGTAGGATGTAAACACCAATTTTAAAAAGTTTCCTATGAAAGCCCTGGGGAAGGTCCCAAGAGTCGTAGGTTAATGAGGTCTTCCTGCACTGCTCCCTCTGCACCTGCCAACACTCCCTGTTCTCAGAAAGCCAAGCTGAGCTCCTCAGCCTCACTCATTTGCAAGAGCCAGCAAGTGGCAAGAGGCCAGGATGGGCTTGCGGGAAGCTGGACATGTTTTTTTAACTGCAAAGATGCATCCCCTTGACATGGAAACTAGATTCCTCAATCCCCCACCCATCCCAGTGCCTAGAAGGATCTTCCCTAAGGTGGCTGTACTTTGTACTCAATACCTGAATTGACTATTATTTGAATTCAGTGAGATGAAGCTTTTAATAAAGCAGGGAGATCCCCTGAAGGAGCCCAGAAAGTAATGAGTTCCTTGCTGCTGAATCAACAATCATTTTCACTTCTCAATGAGGCCAGAGGGTAATTAACCCAGAGGCAAGGACTCACTCAGGTGATCTCATTAGAACTGATCACAGGTGATAGTATTTCTATTAGTGGACACACAATTATCAGGCTTGCCATAGCAATAGTGGTAATTCACACATGCCCTATGTTCATACCTATCCTCTGTCTCTATACTAATTTCATGTAACCCTCCTGGAGGAACTGGGATTAGCCCTGTCTTTATCACTTTCCTACTTCAGAGATGAGGCAAGTTGGTGCGAACTGGAATAATCTCAGTCAGGTCTTTGACAGCAATTGGTATCACAGAACTCTTTAAGAAAGATGGTAGTCTGCAGTTTCCACATAGACAAACTTGTGTGAAGAAAGCCTTGTGTTCCAACACCATACTGTATTACAGGCCAATGGCAATGGCTGTGCAAGTCAACCACCACTGCCATGTGCAGCAGGATTGAAATGGACTCTTCTGCTTCCCTTTAAACCGAGTTACCACACAGAATAGGAGCCAGAGCTCTGGACGCTGAGGCTTGGAAGGGAACTGATCTCTGCTTCCTTTCTTATCAAATATGTAAAGAATGAGCTGTGGTGGAAGCAGAGGTAGGGTAGGATTATCTTTACCAGGTGTTGTCCCTCCATTGGGAAAGGGGTGGGAAGAATTTTCCTGCATCAGTTCCAAGATTAATTTGAAAGGAGTTAGTTTCTGGACAAGACTGGGTTTCAGCATGAAAATGATCATGGTTTTGTTGTGTAGCAATTTCTTCAGAACTGAAGCATTCCCCTCACAAAGGAGCTCCTGAAAACTAGAGAAGTTCTCCAGGTGTGGTGGCACATGCCTTTAATGCCACACAGCACAAAAGAAGCAGAGGCAGGTGGATCTCTGTGTGTTCAAGGCCAGCATGGTTTACAGAGAGTTCAGTGACAGCCAGGGCTATCTGTCATACAAGAAATCCTGTCTTGAAAAACCAAACCAAACAAACAAAAACAAAGCTCCTCCTAATTAGTTCTAAAGAGATACCCACTGAGACTTGAGAAGTAAGCAACTCACAAGTCTCAGGAAATCCCTGAAGTTTATGAGATTTGTAACTCTCTCTTTCCTCAGGAAGATTGCAGTAGAAAGGACATCTCCCACCTGCTTAGCTGCCTTGAGCTCTGCAGAGCCCCAGGGTTCATGAGTAGTCACCAAAGCTTGGGTAGTGGGGGGTTTCAGTGATGCAACTGTCTTTAAGTCATCTATACTCAAGGAACCCCTCATCCACACTCCTGTTAATAACCCCAGTAAACCCACTTGTTCATCAAGGTGGACTTTGGTGATATTGTTACTTTGATCTGTTCTTGGAGTGAATAAGTGTTCATTCACATCTCTCTAGGAGACATAGAACAATCTTGTTGGAGATTGTATCTGTTTTCTACTGGTGATGTAACAAAAGCTTCCTTTGGTAGCTTAAAGGAAGGATGATTTTAAAACACCCTAAAGTTCTGTCTATCAGAAGTCAGTGTTAGCAGGTATTCTCTCTGGAGACCCTGGGACACAGCTTACTTCCTTGCCTTGCATTCCCAGCCGCTCTCTCACCTCAGGCTCATACACGGTCCATCCTCCAACTGTAAAGCCAGCAGTGAGGGCTGAGTCATTGTCACACCCATACGCCAGCTACTCTTCTATTTTCTTCCATATGTGAGGACCCTGTGATTACATCTGTCCCAACCCAGGGCTCTGAACACCACGTCTGTAAGTTTTGCTGATAAGCAGCTGCATTCTTTATACAACCTTAATCCTCCTTACCAAGTTAGGAAGCACAGTTACAGGTTCTGGTGATCAGAATGAGGACATGTTTGGGGAGCCATTATTCTATGTGCCACAGGTGCCAGAGTGCATCACTGGCCTTGGGACCACTTTGAATTTTTAGCCGTGGATTGAAACTCACTAACCTTCAATACAATTTTTTTTAAGGAACTATGGGAACAATTGGAGAGAAGTTAGACATGTTTTAAAGGTTAAGCACTTCTCTCCAATTGTGAAAATGGTCATTCTGTGGCTGCCAAAAGCCAAAGAAGCCAAAAAGCAATCTTCAGTCTCGGGAGTTGGCATTACCATGGGTGTGGCTGCAGGGATACTTACAAAGTCATTAGTGAGTAAGTGTAACTAAAGCATATGATTACACTTAAATGGTGGAGGAGACTGTAGGCTACAGAAACAATGCAGACAGCGAGGGCTAAACCAGGCCTTGTAATTACCGAAGCTTGTTCTGTAAACTTTTTACAGAGTAGTTTTCTAGTTATAAGTGTAATACATGTTCATTATAAAAAACCATACACACCCACATATATTTAATATGTATGTGTATATCATGCAACAACAAATATATATGTTTATACAAATTCATATATATACATATATATCAGAGGGCTAACAGATATGTATAGACTGAAGTCAGGTGGCAGTTATGGTGAAGTAACCCTTTATTTTAACTTTTTTTTTTCCTCTCTATTATTTCTTTTTTTTTTCTTTATTTATTTTGTATTTATCAAGAAAAACAGTAAATTGAATTTAAAATGCTGATAAGTTAACAATAACTATAAAGAAGATAAAAATCATAAGCAAATAATGCAAATAATTTGCTACACATAAAATTACTTTGTGTTCAGCTTTCCCTCTGAATTTTTTTTTCTATCCCTGTATATCCTTATTCAAGGTCCCTTCCCCCTCCCACCACATCAGGTCATTTTTTCTTCTCCACAACTCCCCATTCCCTCCCTGGGCAGGCAGCAGACAGTCCCATGGTCCCACTGATCCAATATTGCTTAGTTCAGTCTCCACTCCTGGCAAATCCAGTTTTATCCCTCCTCCCTCAAGAGTGAGTCAGATGTTCCTCTAGGTGGAGTGGGATCTGAAGGGTCAGTCTAGGGTGTTATTTTAACTTTCAATGACTTCCTTAGCAAACTTCTAATTGTATTTACTCTAAGTTTCTTTTGTTAATATACATTATTTTATTACAATTTTTTTTTAAAAAAAAAAAACAAAATAAAATGCAACATTCTAAGAAAAAAAAAAAAACCCCAAAATGTACTGGTAATACAAATTCCTACTAAGTTTGCTGTGCTACCATAAGAAATGAAAGAAACCATTATATAGGAACATTCAACATCAAAAGCTTTAAATCTAACTGTATGTTATAGTCCTTGAAAAAGCTACAAACTCTTTTTTTTAAAAAAAAAAAAAAGATATTTTCTCTACAATCTCATCAGCTATGCAATAATCTGTACAGCTTTTATACTGAAGCTAATGCTGAGCTGCACTTGAATTTCAAATTCTTAGCAAAATAATTTGTCTGAGCACACACACCCCACACTTTTAGGACAGCCATTTATTTATTCTTCCTCCTCCTCCTCTTCCTCATCTGGTTCATTCTTCTTTGAGCCTGTTGGTCTACCACGACCCTTCTTTCCTGCTTCAGTTTTGCCCCTGGCACGGTGTGCAGCAATATCCTTCTCATACTTCTCCTTTAGTTTAGCTGCTTCCTGCTCATACGGTTGTTTATCTTTGGCAGATTGTTCAGACCACATCTCACCCAATTTTTTTTGCAGTATCTCCAATAGACAGGCCTGGGTGTTCACTTTTGATCTTGGGGCAATGTTCAGAGCAAAGCAGGAAGAAGGCAGACGGTGGTCCTTTTGGAGCATTAGGGTCTTTTTTCTTTCCTTTCTTATCACCTTTGGGAGGAACGTAATTCTTCATCTCCCGGTCATAACGAGCTTTGCCGCTCTTGGCCAGATCTTCAAACTTTGACTTTTCATTTGCAGACATGGTCTTCCATCTCTCGAAGCACTTCTTGGAGAACTCGGCGAAGTTCACCAACAAGTCGGGTGATTCTTCTTGTGCTCCTCCTGGCACGTCTGCTCGAAGAAGGTGTACGAAGGACATCTTGCTCTGCGGCTTGGCTTGTTGGGGTCTCCCTTGCTCAGCGCTTCCCTGCGAGCCCCACAGAGATGCTTCCTTCCCCAAGCACCAGTGAGAACTGGCTTCTCCTCTAAGTTTCTTATATAAATATTATGCTTGTATAAATTTTATATATTTATCTTTGAAACACTTGACTATTCACCAGGAGAAACTTCTAGAAGTGTAATTTATGGGTAAGAGACAATATGTGTATGTGTGCATGTGTGTGTGTGTATGTGTAAAGGTTTTAGCTATATTACCAAATTGTTCCCCAAAATATGCTAAAGTGTTTTGATGTAGTGAAGAGCAGGCACTCTCACCTAGGCCTAAAGGCATGACCTTTAGGACCTGAATCATCCTAAAAATCAGTAATTAACAGAGCATTGCCATTTAAATTTACTTTTTCCCATGTGGATACAGCTATATTTGGAATACTTTTTTTCTATTACATACATTTTTACATCTATATTTTGCCTATGACAGAAAACATGTTTGTCTTTCTGCATCTGGCCTATTTCATTTAACACAGTAATCTCCATTTAGATCCATTTTTCCATGTCTTCTGTAAAGGTGAATAAACCATAGTGTGTATATACAACATTAAAAAAAAAGACATCTATCTGGTGATAGACATCTACACTTGTCCCATAACTAAGCTGCTGTGAGTAGTACTGGAGAGAATATGGGTGTGCAAATATCTCTGTGGCATATGTGTACCCTGGAGTGGCGTCGCTGGATCACACACTACTTACAATTTCAGGTTTTTTTGTTTGTTTGTTTTTGAGTAAGCTCCTTAGTAGTTGCACTAATTTACATTTCTTTTTTTTTTTTAACTTTATTTATTTATTTGCCTTGGTGTTTGCCAGGAACTGGAACTACAGACAGTTGTGAGCTGCCATGTGGTTGCTGGGAATAGAACTCAGGTCCTCTGGAAGAGCAGCCAGTGCTCTTAACCGCTGAGCCTTCTCTCCAGCCCCTAATTTACATTTCTAACAGCAACATACAAGGATTCTCCCCATCCCCTAAATCCTTATCTGTCTTCTTTTTCTTTCTCTCTGTCACTTTTAAAAAAAGATTTGTATAGCTAGACATGGTTCTGTATGTCTTTAATCCCAGCACTCAGGAGACAGAGGCAGGTGGATCTTGGTGAGTTCCAGAGCAGTCTGGTCTACATAGTGAGTTCCAGAGCAGCAGAGAGTAATTTCTGTTTGATGGGTGTGTGTGTGTGTGTGTGTGTGTGTGTGTGTGTGTGTTGCCTGAGAAAGCCAGAGCTGCCAGATCCCCTGAAATTGGGGTCACAGTGGTTGTGAGATGCTATGTGGGTGTTCAGAATAGTACTGGGCCCTCTGCAAGAACAGCGGGTTGCCGGTTGCTCTTAGCTACGGAGCATCTCTCTGGCCCTTGTCGGTGTTTCTGGTTGTGTTTTCCTGATGATGGCCGTTCTGACTGCAGTGAGATGACTCGACCTCCAGGATAGTTTCGATTAGCTTTTCTCATATATTTATTGGTCATTTAAAAAGTTTTTGTTTAAGGTTTTTTTCTCTTATAATTATTTTTTTGAGGCGAATCAGTTATCATATGAGTTATATGAGTGGGCATTAACCAAGAGGGAGGGAACAGAGACCTGATCCTCCAAGCCTTTTTCTAGCTCAGCAGGAGGAACCTTTTACGGCCTGGCGAAAGAAACTTTTTTTCTACATGGCAGATGTCCTTTTTAGGAGGAGAGGGGCTAGGTTATTAATATTAATACATTTGGACATGAACCTCTATGCAATCAGGCTTGTTCCTTAGGAGATTCAGAGACAGAATACATGGTCTCCTCTTTGCAGTGCTTTGTCTCGTACCTTCATTTGGTACCCAAGCTTGCTTGCAAGCAAGCAAGCCTGCATAGCTCTGAATAGTGTGCAGTTCTCAGAGGAATCTCATCGCCTGAGGGTTTCTCAAACCCTTGGTCTGTAAAGTAACAGACCTGTATGGATATGGAGTTTAGGGAGTCTACCTGTTGGTAGTGAGCCTGTTAAATGCCTCTATGGTTTAAAAGCTAATAAAAAGCAAAAATCCTATAAAGTGTCCTAAAAGGGAAGGTTAAGGTATAGTAACCCAAGGGAAAATGGAAAACCAGCTTTTAAACTATCTTTCCTCTGCTCTCTTTGCTTTTTCTTATGTTCTAATCTTTTTGGAACCTAGCCATACTATCTCTAATGCAAAGTGTCTAGAGGGTAGGTTAGTATACAGTAAGAAGAAGGCATAGATCTAAAGAATAATTCCTGTCTACCAAAGAACAGAGCCACACTCTCAGAAAGGAAAGCAACCAGCTTTAAGGTCTGAGAAAGATTTGCAAGACAAGACAAGAACTGTTGATTTGGTTTCTACTGAGGGGGCGGGGCAGCTGCTCCTCTGCTCTCCACTCTGAGAAGTCAGCTTCAGTCAGCAGGAGGTCTTTGACTCTGTCCCAGGGAGACTGCAGTCTAGGAGTATTTCCAGGTGTGGGTCATCTGCATCCTGTGAAAGTCTGCATTCTGTGGAAAAACTACAAACATACCCTCTTCCCCACACCAGAACTGGGTCTGGTCTAAGTTAAGTGCCATCTGCCAAATTTTTTCATTAAACCTGAGGTAAGGCCACGTTGCTAAGCCTCCAGTATCTATCAGCTGCAGTAAGTGACTAAGAATCCACAGTGAAAACATTTAAAATATATATAAAGAAATGAAGGATAAATGGTCTTTGGGCATGGCTGCATACTCTCCCTTCTTAGTTTTAAGAGACAAACTTTAAGAGTGTAATGAGAGTTGCTTTTACAATTGTCAGACCTATAAAAATTATAAGAAATCTCAGTCTTGGGGCTGGAGAGATGGCTCAGTGGTTAAGAGCACTGGCTGCTCTTCCAGAGGACCTAGGTTCGATTCCCAGCAACCACATGGCAGCTAACAACTGTCTGTAGTTCCAGTTCCAGGCAAAACACCAAGGCAAATAAATAAATAAAGAAAAAAAAAAAGAAAGAAAGAAATCTCAGTCTTTAGCACAAAATTTGGCAAAACTTTAATTATTTTTGGAAACTCTATAAGCAACGGCTTTTAACATCTTTAGCCTCTTTTTTAGAATGTGTAGAGGCAAAAAGATGAAAACAAGTATCAACAGAAACATGGACATAGGACATCTTTTTAAAGGAGGGAATATGAGTAACATTTCTCTGTCAAATATGGTTTAGGAGTAAAATTCCTTGAGGATTTATTTTAAAATAGTTTATTGACAGAAATTTTGTATACAAAGGACACTATTTTAATGGCTTGGTCTTTTGTGATCTTGAAATGAAATTTGTAAGATCCAGTATTAAGATGAAATCTTAAATAGACTTAAAATATATTAGTAAATGTATTAAATATAACATATGTTGATTCAGTACGGACTGAATTAGCACGGACATTGTCTTTACTAGGAAGGTCAGAATGAACTTATAAACATCTCACATAAACTAGCTTGAGTTCTGTCCCACAAAAGCCTGTATTTTTAATGAAAGCTGACATATTTTACTCACAGGTGCAATATAACTAGCTGTTTTTAAAGGGCTAAGGATTGGGGCTGGAGAGATGGCTCAGTGGTTAAGAGCACCCTCTGCTCTTCCAGAGGACCCGGGTTCAATTCCCAGCACCCACATGGCAGCTAACAACTGTCTGTAGTTCCAGTTCCAGGCAAACATCAAGGCAAATAAATAAATAAATAAAGTTGTTTAAAAAAAAAAATAAAAAAAAAAAAAAAAATAAAGGGCTAAGGATTTATGCTACATATTGACTATATCAGTGAACAGACTAAATAGTTTAGGAGAATATGTATTTAAAGCCAGCTGTAAAGTTAGAAACTATGCCACTTGAGCAGATTTGGCTGTTGAGATTTGCACCTCTGTAAGCAGTGGAAAGACTACATTACACAGCATTTTTTTTTTTAGCATTTTTTAAAGGTCATAATGAAATAACTCCGAGAAAACACACTGAATGAACCTTTAAAAAGTTAATCAATTTTGGAGAAAGGATAGTGATTATTAAAATCACACATTTTTGAGCACATAAAATATCTATTTTGAATTAGTGGCTTGTACCCACGAATGTCATGAATATCTAGAGTCTATGCTATTCAGAAACTTGCTTATGTGACTGGAAGCCTGGCCTTCATTCTTATGCTAAAAACCATGGCTGCCTAGGCCTCTAGAGCCTAAGGCAGGTTAAACTGAAGGCTCTCACTGTGGTTCAGCCTTGAAGCCTAGGGCTTGGTAGTAACAAGGCTGAAATGGAGGTTTTTAATAGCATAAAGTGTTAAAACTTTATATTGTATTATGTTAAATGTTTGAAAATTAAACTTAAATCTTTATGGAATTATATTTAATACAGCCAGGCAATAAGACAGAACAACTTAGCAGGACAGTATTTACAAGAGATTGTAAATAAGAAATTAAACTACATCTATGGTACAGTAGCAAAATTCTTAGCCTTTGGGAAAATGTAAATCAAAACTGCACTGCAATATTTGAATTTCTTCTTTTGCCAACCATATACTCGACTCACTTGTCCATTCATTATTATTATTTGCATTTAGATGTTGCTTAGTTTTTGAGTGTTAATGTCCTGTCAGGTTTATAGTTTGTGATGATTTTCTCCTACTCTGAGGCTGTATCTTGGCTTTGGCCATTGTCTCCTTTGCTGTTCAGAAGCTTCTTAATTTTATGCAATTCCATTGTCAATTCCTAGGGTTATTTCCCAAGTTATTGGAGTTCTTTTCAGAGCATCTGACTATGCCTGTATCTCCAAAGTCCTAGTTCTTATATTAAGGGCCTCCCCTCCCCTCCCCTCCCCTCGTTTCCTTTATTTCTTTCCTTCCTTTACTCCCTCCCTCCCTCCCTCCCTCCTTTTTTTTGAGACAAGATCTTGCTATGTAGATAAAGTGGCCTTGAATTCCCAGAGATCTGCCCCTGTCTCATGAGTGCTGAGACTAACAGTCTGGGCTGCCATGGCTGGCATGATGTATTTGATCCATTCTCCACTAAGTTCTGTACAGGGCAAAAGACAGAAATCTGGTTTCATTCTTCTAACCCACACTACATTCTTCCCCTGGATGTGGTCTTCCATCTCCACAGAACCACTCATAAAGAAACTGTTATTTATACAATGTCTGTTTTTGACATCTTTTTGGGAGAAAATGGAGGATGTAATCACATGGTTTATTCGGGGTCCATCTGTCTGTGTGCTGTGCCAGCCCCATGTGGTTTTGGTACTGCAGCCCTGAAGTATAGTTTTAGGTTAATGTGGTTTCCACAGCATTTTCTTCTGATTCAGTGTCTTTTGTGCTTCCACATAGACTTTAGGATTGTTTTCATTTCTTCAAAGAATGCTGTTGAATCTTGAATATTGCAATGGGTTTGCAGATTGCTTTTGATATTAACTCTGCCAGTTTAGGAGTGTGGAAGGTCTTTCTATCCACTAGTATCTTCTTCAATTTCTTTTTATGTTTTACTCAAAAATTTCACTGTAGAGGTCTTTCACTTCTTGGCTAGGCTTATTTCTAAATTTATATTTCAAAGCTATTGGGAACGGATTTTTTTTTTTTTTTTTTTTTTTAAGATTTCTTTCTCAGTATGTTCTTTGTTGGAATGTAGAAAAGCTTTGGCTCTTGGAATTTGATCTTGTTGCATTGCTGAAAGTATAAATTCTTTTTTTTTTTTTTTTTTTTTAAAAACTTTATTTATTTATTTATTTGCCTTGGTGTTTGACTGGAACTGGAACTACAGACAGCCGTCAGCTGCCATGTGGGTGCTGGGAATCGAACCCGGGTCCTCTGGAAGAGCAGATGGTGCTCTTAACCGCTGAGCCATCTCTCCAGCCCCCGAAAGTATAAATTCTAAGGGGTTTCTGTTTTAGCCTTTAGGATCTTTTAAATTCAGAATCACATTTCTGAAAATAGAGAAAATTTGACTTCTTCTTTCTTACTTGTGTCTTGTTTTTTATTTTGGCTTATTGTTCTGGCTAAAATATCTAGCATTATACTGAATAAAATGGGAGAAGGAAGACTCTTGACTCATTCCTTTTGAAAAGATTGATTTGGGGGCTGGAAAGATGGCTCAGTGGTTAAGAGCACTGACTGCTCTTCCAGAGGACTGGGGTTCAATTCCCAGCACCCATATGGCAGCTCACAAGTGTCTGCAGTTCCAGTTCCAGGCAAACACCAAGGCAAATAAATAAATAAAGAAGTTTTTTTTTTTTTTTTTAAACTTTATTTATTTATTTGCCTTGGTGTTTGCCTGGAACTGGAACTACAGACAGTTGTTAGCTGCCATGTGGGTGCTGGGAATCGAACCCGGGTCCTCTGGAAGAGCAGACGGTGCTCTTAACCGCTGAGCCATCTCTCCAGCCCCTTTGTTTTTTTTTTTTAAAAAAAAGATTGATTCATTGGTTGATTGACTGAGATGGGGTCTCACTATGTGGCCCTGGATGGTCTCATAGAGACCAGCAGCCTTTGCCTCCCGAGTGGTGGGGTTAAAGGTGTGCGTATATTATCATGTTTGCCTGGCTAAAAAAGTTGTTTTCATTTATGTGTGTATGTTTATGTGAGTATATGCCATGTGTGTGCAGGCACCTGAAGTTGCCAGAAGAAGGTGCTAGATCCCCTGGAGCTGGAGATCTAGTGGGTTGTGAGCCACTCAATGAAGGTTCTGGGAACAGAACTCAGGTCCTCTGGAAAAGCAGAAAGTGCTCTTTGCCACGGAGTCATCTCTCCAGCCTCTTTGTCTCATTTTTAATATTAGAGAAACTCTGTTCATCTTTTCTACATTTTTGAATGTTTGTTATAATGTTGACTAAGGTTATTGTCTAATACCTTTTGTTGTATCATAGTATGTTGTTTTTATTTCTAGTTTTTTCAGTGATTTTTATCTTGAAGGGATGTTGGATTTTTTCAAAAAACCTTATCTGTATCTGTTGAAATGATCGTGTGATTTCTTTATCTGAGTGTATTAATGTATTATGTTACTTTATTGATTTGTGGATGTTAAATCATCCTTGCAAACCTATAATGAAATCTAACTGATTACAGTGTGTGATCTTTCTGCTGTGTCATCAAATTTAGTTTGTTGTTGCAAGTATTAGTTGGGAAATTTTGCATTGATGTTCATCAGGGAAGTTGGTCCATCATTTCCCTTTTGTTGTGTGATTGCTCAGTCTATATCTGGGTTTGGTAATAGGGTAATGCTGATTTCATATGATAAGCTTGGACATGCCTGTTCCTTGTATTTTATGATAAACTTTAAGGAGTATTGACGCTAGCCCTGCTTTACAGGTCTGTCAGGGACTTTTGTTGTTTTTTGTTTTTCAAGGCAGGGTTTCTCTGTGTAACTTTGCCTATCCTGACACTCACTTGGTAGACCAGGTTAGCCTTGAACTCACAGAGATCTTCTTCCTTCACTTTTCAAGTGCTGGGATCAAGGTGTATGCTACCACTGTCTAGCTATCATTCAGTCTATGACTGGCTATCTATCAGGCATGTGGTTTTACTTCTAGGTTAAATTTTGATAGGCTGTAGGTGTCTAGGACTTTATCCATATTTTAAAAAGTATTCTCTACCAATCCTCTGAATATATTTGGTATCTGTTGTGAGATTTTATCTTCCCAGTTGTTATACAGGGTTACAGATGGCCATACTCATCTAGTGTATAATGTTTACAGAGTACATTACCTCCTTGCCCTGGCCCCGGCCCTCGCCAACTACTAGCCACTCTTGTATATCTCCCCACACCCTGGCCCCGGCCCTCGCCAACTACTAGCCACTCTTGCTCTGCCCCTAGACAGTTTTGTGCCTACTTTCTTGTCATATACACATATATGCGCATATCTATTAAATCTGTAAATTAAAGAAAATGTGATGTTTGTCCTTTCAGAATTGAATGTGCTTAGTGTGACCACTTCCCATTGCCTCCACTTCCCAGGAACAATAGAACTTCACCCCTTCCTTATGAAGAACAACTTCCATTGTGCACATGCATGGACCACATTTTCTTTATCTGTTCTGTTGGGGAATACCACCTATTTCACCTCTAATTTTATTAGTTATGGTTTTCTCTTTCTTTTGCTTAGTTTGGTTAGAGACTTTTCAAGCTTGCTTATTTATTTTTCATAGAACCAACCCATTGTTTATTGACTTTTGTGTGTGTATGCATGCGCTTGCATGCACTTTGTTCTTATGGTTCCTATTTTGTTAATTTCAGCTCTAATCTTTATTTGCATATAATTAGTTTCATCTATATTCTTATCTTTCTAAAACCTTGAAAGGCATCAGTGAGTTATTTATCTGAAATCTCTAATTTTTTAAATAGACAAACATGCAGTTATGAACTTTCTTTTTAGAACTGACTTTGTTAAATCACAAAGAGTCTTATAATTTATGTTTTTATTTTATTCTAAAAGTCTTTATGTTTTCTAATTTCTTCAGTGATAAGAGTTCACTACTCAGGTATTGTATGCCTTCCCTTGCTGTTGACTTCTAGTTTTATTCCATTATGATTTGATAAGATAAAATTTATTATTTTGATTACTTTATATTTTTTGTTTTTATTTTCATGCATGTGTAGTGTGTAGGTACAGGCATGCAGGCATATGTGGGTACACATGAAGTTGATGTCAGAAATCATTCATCTCTCTTCTACCTTATTCCCTGAGGCAAGGTCTCTTAATCAAACCCAGAGCTCACAAAGAGGGCGAGTCTTACTGTGCAGGCCACACCCATCCAACACTTACTAAAAGACCCAAACTTTCCGCACACATGTGTGTGCAGAAAGCACTTGAGCCACTGAGCCAAGTCATCAGCACTTATTCTGTATTTTCCAAGGCTTGCTTTGTGTCCTGAAATAGGACCTAATTTAGAGAAGGTTTCGTGGACTGCTGAGGAAACTCATATTCCACAACTGTTGGGAAGAATAGTCTGTAGATGTTACAGAAACCCATTTGACCTATGGTACACCTTGCCTCTGAAGATTTCTGGTAGATTCTGTCTTTCTGTCTGTCTGTCTGTCTATCTATCTATCTATCTATCTATCTATCTATCTATCTATCTATTTATCATCTACTAAAGAGTGCGGCATATTGAAGGCACCCCCTATTGTATTTGGGTCTATTTTTCCTCTTTGTTACTGAACATAGTCTAGCATACTTGACTTCCTTATAAAGTCTAGTATGCCAATGTCTGGTGTGTACATTTGCAATTGCTCCACCTTTTAACAAATTGTTCCCTCTGTAATATAACCTGTTCTGAGTAACTGTGCATGTGCCTACTTTGCTTGGCTCTGCTTCCTCTTGCTTGCTGTGGCATCTTCCATTCTGCCCCGGTCTGAGCGCACCTTTGCCAGTGAACTGTGTTTCTTGGAGACAGCAGTAGTTGGGTCTTGTTTTTAGTCTCATCGGCTAGTCTGCATCTTTTAATTGGATAATTAAGACTACATTTAGGGTTATTATTGAGATCCTGTAATTTTCCTCGTTGTTTTTCTGGTTGGGTAGACAATTGTTGCTGTATATTTATGTGGCCATGATCTTGCTAGGTAGGTGCTATGTGACCTGGTACTCACTATGTAGCCCATATGCACCTCAAGCCCGCAGTAATCCTCCAGCTTTCACTCCTGAGGGCTAGGATGACCAACTGAGCCACCACACCCAGGTCTCTTTTGTACTTTCTGCTACTCTTCTTCTCATTGTCTTTTTAGTGAGGAAAGGGGGAAGGGTGAGCTGCGGTGTGAGTTCCTGGAGATGGACTTGCCCCCTTTGGCTCTGGTCCAGAATTCTAAGAGGTACAGTAGTGGAGACAAAGGGAGTGAATCTGGTTATTTGTAAAAGGCCCCTTTAGGGCTGGGGTTTAGCTCAGTGGTGGGATGTTTGTCTAGGATGTACAAGGATTTGAGCCTTATTATCTTCATAAAAAGCAGTGAGGCCCTGAGGGGTCAATCCCCAGCACCACATAAACCCACCGCAGTGGTTCGTGATGGTAAAGTGATGATTCAAAAGACGGTAATGGTGCACTCTTGTGCTATAGAATTGATTTCCTTTTTTTTTTAAACACTTTTATTTATTTATTAATTATTTGCCTCGGTGTTTGCCTGGAACTGGATCTACAGACAGTTGTGAGCTGCCATGTGGGTGCTGGGAATCGAACCCGGGTCCTCTGGAAGAGCAGACAGTGCTCTCAACCGCTGAGCCATCTCTCCAGTCCCGTGCTATAGAATTGAAACGGTGTTTGTTTAAAAAGTAAATATTATTTCAAGTTCTTCATTAGTCCTTTTCCTGTTCATCAGCGTTACTAATCTCATAAAACAAAACCAGGACCTGTTAAGAGTGTCACTTAGTAACAGACACTAGTGTAGCTAACGGATGATACATAAGAGAACAGTATATAATAATATTTTTAAAACATTCTTTCTGGTCTTTCCTAGAAGAACTTTTAAAATGCCTTAAGATAGCTATTTGAAGTTAATATGTGTGTGTTCATGTGTGTGGGTGTGAATGTGTACAGGTGATTGTACACATGCATGCAGATGTGGGCAAAGGCCAGAGGACAACCTCAGGGTTCAGAGCGTAGACCATCCATTTAGTTTTTGAAACAAGATAGACATGGGCTCAGATCTCTACAAGTAGGCTAGGCTGACTATCTACCAAGCCCACGGATCCTCCTGTCTCAGGTCCCTAGTTCTGGGATTACAAATGTGCAACAGTATGCTAAGGTTTGTTTTCACCTGGGTCCTGGGGATCTAACTCTGATCCTCGGTTATGTGACAAACACTTTACTGACCAGGGCATCTCACCAGCTCTGATATTTAATATCTGCAGACTATATTAGGACACTTTGTTCCTTCTCCTATCTCAAACATCTATCCTGAACTGCAGGACATTTCTGAATCTGTGAGATGGACACCCAAATGCTGGCTTAGTCTGATTCACTGTCACAGTTATCACCTCAAGTGTTCCTTACATTCATTTTTTTTTGTTTTTCTTTGTTTTTTTTTTTTTTTGAAACAGGGTTTCAAAAAAAGCTGTCTTAGAACTTGTGCTACAGCCCAGACTGGCTTCAAACTCAAGAGATTCGCCTGCTGCCTCCTGAGTGTTCAAACCAAAGGTATGCCAAGCCTGGCTCTCCTTATGCTATTTTTTTAAAAATTGTTTTTGTATATACTCTGTCACAGCAGGGTTCCAGGCACAATTAGAAATGGTTTTCTTCCAGCTGTGAAAAGTTTGCCTTTTATTTTAATACACAACTTATGTTTTAGCTTTGCCAATCTTAGCCCATCTGAGAGTCACTTCCTTCTGCATGATCTGGAGGTTAGGCTGTTGAACGGTGACAGAGGAAAAGGATAGAGGGAGAGTTGGGTGAGCGCTGAGGGGTGAGGCATGTATGTGGTTTAGCAAGGAGCACAAGGAAGTGTAACCCAGGCACACAGAACAACCAGCATGAAGGCCAGAGTCTGAAGATCAATCAAGACAGAAGCATGTGGGGGCTCTGGCCCCTGACTTGTCCTCTTGATGCATGAGGAGACGAAGTTGGGAAGGGAAGCCCAAAGACACAGTCCATGACCTAACACATTCACAAACCATCCCCGTGGCAGCTTTGAGATTTAAACTTGCTTTTGCCCCATGCAAACAGGTCTCACTGAAAGTGGAGAGATAGACACTCTTGGGTGTGCCAGGCAGGAAAGCTGTGCAAGGGTAAGCCACACCCAAGGTTGGTGTCACAAGAATGGGGATAACTGCTGCAAAGACACTTGTATAGATGCCCAAGGTAGAAACATACCAGCATGGCATCCTCAACAGAGTTCTACAGCAGGTCAGCAGGTCAAAGGTCACCACAGGTGCCTTCATCACGCATGCTCTTCCACATGTGCCCTCTGCAATAGCCGCCATACCACGAGTCTCTTTGATGCACACTTCAACCACACATACCTCTATCATGTGTGCAGCCTCCCACATACCCACCTCTGCCACATACCTCACAGTCTCCAAACATTCCACCTCTTCTCTACTCACAACTTTCTGATCCTCTGAGTTTCCCAATTTGCTTTGATTTTTCTGCGCAGCCCGACTGGGGATTCCCCACTCTCTAGTTTGTCTTCATTACACTGCAGATGCATAATGGCCAGAGTCCCTTGGCTGTCTTCTTTACTCGGAGTAAGCCTCTTTTCTTGGGCGGGGAGAGATGAAGGCATGTGACTGAGGGATGCTGGAGGAATGGGTAGGCCAGGACCGTTTTACTCTTTTCGGTCATTTGCTAAGCGCTCTGTGTCTGCTCTGTGACTGACGCTGGGTCTTCCAGTCCAGGAGGGGTGCGGCACCCTTCGCATTTCTTCCTGCCTCCTGCTCTCGGGTGTGGAGGCACTCGGTATTTGACGTTTTGTTGATCATTTACTCAGTCAGTTCTTAGCGCTAGAGAAGGACTGTGCACGGAGGAAAAGCTCCAGAAAAAGACTCCCTTTATTCCTGTTTCCAGTCCAGGATAAATGAGCGTTTTTCCCATATCCCCCTTGTTCGTGAATTCTTTAGACTGCTCCGAGGAAGGGTATCTGGGGATATGCAGGTCAGCCTAAACACAGACGGCAGTTCTTCTTAGAGTAACTATGAAAAGAGTCGGAGTCTCAAACTATTCGGTGATCTGGAAGAGACAGCGAGAAGAAAAAAACAGGCAAGGGATGTCAAGAGTAACAGGGACAGAGCCAGGTGGCGGCTATGACCCCTGATGAGGAGCGGGTACGGGGGAAGGGAGATGGAAGACGCAGGCGCATTTGTGAACAATCCCTGTGGCAGTCCCGAGCCTTCAACTTCCTTCTGGCTCCCCAGAGCAGGCATGTGGAGCAGTAACTCCACCACTCCAGGCAACCCTCATTTACAGACCCCCGGCTCCCCCACCCCCGCGCCACCCCAGGCAGGAAAGCCCCGGTGCTCCACTCCACACTGATGCTACCCCTAGAAAAGAAGCTTGCCCAGAGGACCTGGACCTGTCTTCTTTGAAAACCCAGGGAGGGGCTCACTGGCTGGTCCTACTACCCGGTCTTGTCTAGCTGAGTACTGAGAGGGGAAAGGTCAGCCTGCTCTCTTGTCCTCATCAGGGATGCTTTTCCAGATGATTCAGCCTCATGGAGGATAAGGCTAAAGACCAACAGTGGGACTGGAGTGCAGGTGATGGGGTTGGGGTTGGTGAGGGGAGGGGGGAGGGGTGAGGGGTGAGGGTGGAGGGTGGAGGATGGCCTGTAAGTGCCGAAGTTCTAGCAGGCAGGAAGATGGGACCAGGGCACCTTGAGCCCCAATCATGGGAATTCCCAGGAAAGTCAGTGACCCAGAAAAAGGGGCTCCCCCTGGGGCCTCATCACCATCACGCACACCTCCACACAGCAATCACTTTTGTGTCTCTCTCTTCTCTTTCCTACCGTTTACCTTCATTTCTGAGGTCAATAATCAATCGTTTTGCCAACATGCTGATGTAAAATAGAATTTGAACATTCATAAGTGAATGAGTGGAGAAACACACAACGGGATATGACTAAGTCCTGAACAGCAAGGAAAGGTTTTCACATAGCTGAGCCCTATGGACATTAAACTAAGGAAAACAAAGGAGTCACACACACACACACACACACACACACACACACACACACACACACACACGGGCGACGAGTCTACTTGTATAAGGTGATGCACGGCAGACATTTCCACAGAGGTACCAAATGTCATTGGATTGTACACTTAAAAATGGTAACAACAGGGATTGGAGAGATGGCTCAGGAGTTAAGAGCCCAGGTTGCTATTTCATAGTACCTGAGTTCTGCTTCCAGTGCTCACAGTGGACAGCTCACAACCTCCTTTAACTCCAACTCTAGAGGATCTGATGCCCTCTTCTGGCCAGTGGGCACCTGCACTTTTGTGTACAAACACACACATACACCCACACAGAGACACACAGGCATATATACACGTGGTTCATAATAAGATAAATCTGTTTTTAAAAGTACATAAACAGGACTGGAGATGTGTCTCAGTTCCTAGCATGTATGAAGCCCAGAGTTCCATCCCTAGCACTGCAAACCAGGCATGGTGGCACATTTGTGGCATCCCACACTTAGTAGATCTCCATCTACTTAGGAGGAAGAATACAAGTCCAAACTCATCCTTAGAAACATAGGAAACTCAAAGGCTCCTCTGAGACCTTGCATCAAAACAAGGATAAAACAACAAATTTCAAGTTATGTATATTTTATTGCAAAAACGTATTTGTATTTTCCAAGTGGAGACATATTACTCAAAGTCCCTTCCCCCATTTCTCCCTAATGTTCAGCTGTCTGTCTCAGTCCCACCAGAGGGAAAGACATGTCAAATAGTCAGAGGTCACACTAAGGGTTTTTACTAGCCATCTTTAATCTCACCCATACCAGACAACGTCATCAGTGCCAATGAAGAAACCCATGCCCACTGTCATCATTAGCTTTCTGTCACTGTGACAGAACAGTATAAGCAGAAACAATTTAGGAGGAAAAAAGGATTTATTTGGCTTATACTTCACCATCAAAGTCCATCACTGAGGGATGTCAGGGCAAGAACTCATGCAGTTGCTATAGGAACCATGGTGGTGCTGATGGGGGAACTGCTTACTGACTTGTTTCTCTGGCTTGCTCAACCAGCTTTCTTCTACAGCCAATGCTACAAGCTCAGGGGTAGCCCCACCCAGAGTGGACTAGACGGACCTTCCCACATCAATCATCCATCAGTCAAGACAGTGTCCCACACACCTGCCCACAGGCCAGTCTGATGGAGGCAATTTCTCATTTACGGTTCCCTCCTCCCAGGTGACTCTGGCTTTATATAAATTGGCAAAAGCCAACCAGCTTACTCAGGTAGGCCAAGAGACATGACCAATGTCATGTGGCTGGTGAGAAGTCACCATTACCTTCAGACTTCAGAATGCCAGATCCCCATTAGAGGTTGTCATCTTTTGCCTTGTTCCATGCAGCTCCTCTGTTCCAGCAGCTTCCTTCATGCTAGAAGGCAGGATGTGGAGGTCTGGCCTCTTTGAACTGATGCAGACAAAGGGTGGCTTGGAGTTGAAGGTTCAGAGATGATTAGCAGGGCATGTGGGACACAGATGCTTTGGGACAAGTTCTAGAGTCTTGCTCCTGGGCCTCATAGACTTGGGCAAGGGTTTCCTTACTCAAAGCTCCTGCTGCTATCTGGGAGATGAGAAGTTCTGAGGGGCTGCTTCCCAGGACCTGCCATTCTCAAGCATCCTGGTCCTATAGTGTCCCTGTGTACAGAAAGCTTCATAGGAAAGCAACATAGACAATCTCTGAATGTCTCTGCATGTGGAGAAAGGGTAGTACAGGGTAGTGGGCAAGCCCAGGAGTTCCTGGAAGTTGATCCAAGGTCACAGCTATGGCAGGCATGTAGGACGATGAGGAAGAATAGCTTTAGGCTCCAGTCACTAGAGGAGCTGGGGATCAATGGAGCCAAGGCTTATGTCTGTGGCTTATATGATGCCCATGCCCTGCTCCTTAGGAAGGGCAATCTGCTGTACAGATCACCTGTTTAATTATCTCACCTGATATTGCCCTCACAATCACACTCAGAAATACACAGGTAGATGGTGAAGTCCAATCCAAATGATGCATGGAATTAGCCATCACAGAGAGAAGGTGCAGTGGTAATATTTCTAGACTTGACAGAAGTATCTTAGAAACTGTCTGAAATCCATCAATGTCCTTGCTGGAAGCCGTATTTTAAGTTATTATTTCTGTTGCATGTCACAAAACAGCCAAATCTCCTTGTTTATTATGTCACACTGAGCTCATGCCACATTTTGGCGCGCGCGCGTGCGTGCGTGCGTGTGTGTGTGTGTGTGTGTGTGTGTGTGTGTGTGTGCACGTGGATGCCAGAGGCCGCTGTCAATTACTACTCACTTGCTTTTCTCTAAAAAAATTTTTTTAATGTGTATGGGTGTTTTGGCTGCATGCATTGCTCACAGAGGTCAGAGAAGCGTGTGAGATCCCCTGAGACTGGGGTTACAGAGATGATGGGTACTGGAAATCCAGTTTGGGTCCAACCAGTGCTCTTAACTACTGGGTCATCTCTCCTCCAGTCTCATCTTTGGAACCAGTCTGTAACTGAACTTGGAGTTCATTGATTTAACTATGCTGGTTAGCTAATATTAGTCTCTAGGGATCTGCCTGTTTCCACCTCTCCAGTACCAGGATGCAGATTGCACCACTACACTGGGCTTTTTATGTGGGCACCAGGCATTAAACTCAGGGCCTTATGCTTGCACAATACGTGCTCTTATGCACCAAGCCATCTCTGCAGCCTAATCATGGCAGTTCCAGGGTTGCTATTTTGATTGGTGCTGTGCTGTGTCCCGGAGGAGCCTCTGATGTTCTTTGATGCCTTCTTGCTTTCAAGTGAGATTGAAATGGTTATCTTTCTTCCTCCCTGTTTGCTCCATAATTTGAAAACACTACTTGAGAATTCTTGTTTTCAGGAGCACATGATTATTTTCATAAGGCCAATAAGGGGCTGTCCTTGTTGTAAGAGGACAAAGCTGGAAATGTCACTTATATTGTCATTGCTTGAACAAGAATATTGTTTGATAACTCATGAAGTGTGGTATGGGTTGGCAGATTTAAAGAGCTAAGCTTGACTTCATGGGGCTAATACTTGCAAAAGTGGGCATGGATTTTTACCATGGAGTGGGGAGGGGCATTATGAAGCCCCACCTCCCTCAAATATCTGTCCACACACACACACACACACACACCCCTAATGGTTTCTGCAAGAGAGACATTTTCTTTAGGGTTGTAGCTGCTAGTAAACTGTCCATTCTCCTGCATCGACCTTAGTGAAACTCACTGGCTTACAAAAACAAACAAAAAGCTCGGAGTAGACAAGGGACTACTTGGGAAGAGGTGGAAATCAGTGGGAGTGGGTGGGACAAAAGAGGGTGGATATAATTAAAATACATGATGCACAAGTGTGATAATGTCATAATGAAACTGCTATTATGCGTAACTAATATATGCTATTTTTCTAAGAAGCTAGTCTAAAATCTGCTTTTCAGAAGTCTCAACGTCTTAAGTGAGTAAGTTCATTTCCTGGAAGTCCCAAGCCCCAGGAATCTTTTGGAAGCGACTCACTCAAACTTGCCATCATTGAAGAAAAAATCTGGTAGAGAGTACTTACCTGGGTGTCCTGGCCTCAAGAGGCTTTGGAAAAGCTGATTTGAAGTCCCTTGTGAGTTTCCAGTAAAGAAAGGTTGAAAATGTCTGTGTGGTTAATTGCCTGCCATTCTTGATCTGCTCTTGAGGACAGGCAGAACTGCCGTGTGGTGACCCCTGCCTATAATCCAAGCACTCGGGAATCTGAGGAAGGAAAGACGTTGTGAATTCCTGGCCAGCCTGGACAACAGAGCGAGTTCCAGATGAGCCTGGATTAAAATGAGACGCTACCTTAAAAAAAAAAAAAAAAAAAAAAAAAAAAAAAAAAAAAAAAAAAAGCAAACAAAAAATCAATTGCCAAATATAATAAAACTAGAGCTATTTGGTGAATAAGAATAACCTTACATTTGTTATAGAGGTGATGGAGGCTAGAGAGATGACTCAGTGGCTAAGAGCCCATGCTGCCCTTTCAGAGAACCTGAGTGTAGTTCCCAACATCCACATCAGGCAGATCACAATTGCCTGCAACTCCAGTTCCAGCAGGTCTGATGCCCTCTTCTGGCCTGTGTAGGCACTGCGTTTATGTACATATACCCCCCACCCAGACACACATTCATAAATGTAATTAAAAATAATGATGCTGGCCAGGTATGGTAGCACATGCCTTTAATCTAAGCACTTGGGAGGCAAACACAGGTAGATCTCTCTGATTTTTGAGGCCAGCCTGCTCTACAGAGTGAGTTCCAGGACAGTCAGAGCTACATCGTGATACTCTCTCTTTCTCTCCTCCTCTCTCTCTCAAAAAAGAGCAAATAATTAATAAAATAAAAGTAATAAGGCTGGACAAATAGTTCAGTGGTCAAGAGCACTTGTTGAACTTATAGAGGACTTAGATTCAGCTTTTTCATGGAGCCAGAGTTCAGTCCCCAGCACTCACATCAAGCAGCTTACAACCTCCTCCAACTCTAGTTCCAGCGACCCAATATCCACTGACCTCCAAAGGTACCTACATGCACATAAACTCATGCAGACATGCACACACACACACACACACACACAAAATAAATCTTTAAAAAAACCGGGTGACTGTAAGCAGAAATTGTATGTTTCAGTGGAAAGCTCTGGGTCTTCTGCAGAATCTCGGTTTGTGTAGCTTTCTTTACAGTCTGGCTCCTATGCTCCAAACTGACATTTCTGGCTTCTCTCCCGACTCCTGATTTGGAGTCAGTTCTTACCTGACACAGTAACTGCCTGCTTATCTTTCTATCTAATGAGAACTGATGCTGTCCTTTCCTCCAAGTCCTGAAAGCTGATGTTGGGTGGCTTGATTAGGGCTTCCACTCACATGTGTGAGCCTGCTGTCCTGGGCACTTGGAGAACTAGCAGGAACCCCAGCACTATGTCCAAAGTGTGCCTTCGCTTCCCTTCCCTCGCTCTGACCATCAAATGATGCTGTATGCCAAGCAGAATCTCAGCCAGAGGTCCTCTGTGTTCAGCAGTGTGCTATTCTGTTCATTTTCATGAAGTGCATGCAGCCCATCAAATGAAAAATGGACTCACATCATTTTTTTTTAAAAAGTCTCTTCTTGAGAAACAGTGGACTTGAGCTCTGGCTGTGCTTTGAACAATGATATGTTTTAGGTTGTTGTACCTTGATCTATTCTGAAGCAACTTCTGGTTCCTTTTTTTTTTTTTTTTATTTTCAGGCAGGCTTTCATTATGTTGCCCTGACTGGTCTAGAACTTACTTTGTAGACCAGGCTAGCCTTAAACTCATGACAATCCACTTGTCCCTGCCTCTTAAGTACAACTATTAAAGGTATTAGCCACCACACCTGGCTTTGACTCCATTTTGAAAACGAGGGTGACTCCACAGCTGGGTGGACAACACCATGTGTTTGGCACCACCCATATAGCATAAGCTGATAATGACTCTTTTTCAAAAGTACAAATGGTGCCAGATTGGGACTGTAGGAACACAGCTATGTATTAAAATCAAGTAGAAACCCCAGACTTGGGAATTTAGCAGTCATACAGACTCCAGAAAAGATACTACATGCTCACCTGGACCCCACAAAGAACAGGGCAACTAGCAATTCAGCAGCCCCACCGACTTGTCAAATAACCGCCTGGTGTGTGTGTCAAGTGACTTTCAGGCATAGCGACTCTCCAGTGTCTCAGCAGCTTAGGCTCAGCTTGGTCCTGCTGCGGACATGGTCTGCATAAACTGTCTGTTGTCTGTTTCTGATGTCCACCTGCTCATCTGCTAGTTTATCTGACCCTGCTCTCAGCCCTCACCTCCACTGCCTCTGTCACGCCTCAGTCCTGTAGCTTATGAGCTGTGGCATCTTGTCCAAACAAAACTCTGTTACACCTCCCGGAAAGCCCTTGAATTCTGCTGTGACCTTTCAGTCCTTTGGAGCCATTCTGTAGCCTGCAGAAGAAAGTTAGTTAGTTAGTTAGTTAGTTAGTTAGATAGATAGATAGATAATGGATAGGTGGATGAATGGATAAATTTATTTACTGTGTTATAGAATATATGGTTGAGAGTTAATATTAATCATTAAGATTGGAATGAAAGTACCTATGTTTGTCTTGGCCATGTTGCCAAGGAGAGCTGAACTGCTTGGCAAATTGCTGTTGGTGAACTGAGTGTATCTTATAAATCTATTGTTAATAAATGATCAATAAACCCTGATGCTGTGGAAAAACACAGATATGTTTGTTTTAAGCAGCATGCTTATGACTGAGGGTGCTGATGAAGACTTTCTCCTTTGACCTAACAAGTCTGATTCCCCCAAATCTTCTTCCTGGTAAGTCAGCATACCTCAAATCCAGGCCCTGGATACAGGATCACACTTGGCCTCTGCAGCATTCAGAATCTCATCCACCTGGCCTGCCTTCAACATTCTTATTGATTCAGCAGAGTGAGAATCTCCTTACCTTCCATGTCTCTTCTTAGTCATGTTAGTTTTTGTTCAAATTGTGTGTGTGTGTGTGTGTGTGTGTGTGTGTGTGTGTGTGTGTGGTCAGAAGTTTCTGACTCATTGGGCCTGTGGTCCAGAGGAATCTTCCCACCCGTGGTCCTGATGCTGCTTATAAATTAATTACACAAAGGCCTATATTAATCACAAACTGTTTGGCTTATGGCTTAGGCTCATTATCAGCTAGCTCTTACATCTTAACTCAACCCATTTCTATTACTCTATATCTTGCCTCGTAGCTAGTGGCTTTACCTGTGTTCCATTACATCTTGTTCTCTTGGGCAGCAGCGCCCAGCATCTCTCTCCATAGGCTAAAGCAGTTCCTTTATTATCCAATGGTAATTCACAGCATACATGTGCATAATAAATTGTTTTTCAAGACAGGATTTTTCTGTGTAACAACCCTGGCTGTCCTGGAACTCATTTTTCAGACCAGGGTGTCTTCAAACTCATAGAGATCTGCCTGCCTCTGCTTCCCAAGTACTATGATTAAAGGTGTGTGTCACCAATATCTAGCACATAATGGATTAGTAAACAGGAAAAGGATAATATTGCCTGAACTCACTTATTTGTGGAATATATTTTAAACTTTCATAAAGCTCAAATACATGGTGATAGAAAATGACCCAATGGTTATCATGAGTGAGGCAAGGGGAAGGAGAGGAGGTGGGGAGGTATAGGTATAATAATATTATTATTATATTAATAATACATAATGGAGGTAAAAAGGATGAGCAAGTTTACAGCTCTAACTGCAGTATGAGGATCTAGTTTATTATATTATGATAGAAATTTTGTTGTGTAGATTTAGCTGGTCATGTCACACATCACACAGGATATAATCTATGTAAGATGGCAGATAAGAAATTTTACCATGCCCAGAATTGTTGGGCCCTTCTGAGACCACGGGGTTGAGGCCCAGTGTAAATTGTAATATGCTGTGCTGACTGCTAAGATATTCCATTTAGTGTTAACAGTGGCATTAAAGTTATGGGGGTAACTGACAGCCTTCTGGTTGGCTATGAGACCTGCTCCATTGGAGGAATTTCATGTCTGATAAAGGTCAAAAAGTCCATGACTGGGGAGAGCATAGGTCATAGTGGGGAATCCACTGCTGTTGCCATGTTATATGGTCATGCTTTCAAACTTGCTAAATCTTTATGTTTATACCCATAGATTTGTGTATTCTCAACTTCAATCGGAGAATCTTTATTCTACAGTGGCTAGGGAACAATGCAGAGACTTGTGACTGGTCAACGTGTCTGCTATAAGTAACTAGGAGTGCTCAGCTGTGGCTGGATCATCCATATTAACCTCTCCCAAGCTCAGGGAACTTGGAGGAAGAGGAGATGGAAAGAATCTAAGAGTTGGTGGTGGATGGGGAACTGTGAAATGCCAACTTCCGAACACGACATAGCTATTGAAATCATCAACCCACAGCAGTTTTAGGTGCTTGTATAAGACCTGCACAAGATCAAGCCAGTTGACATCTCAGCCTGGCTCCTTGGTGAAGGAGCTTTTGGCAGTTGATAGTGCTGAGGATATGGGTGCTGGCACACTGCCCGTGCCCTGGGCACATATCTATGCATATATAAGCTTCACTAACGGACTCAGGAGGTTATTAATAACAACAACAGAAGGTGGACCTGAGGCTGGGTGGGATTACTAGAAAGTGTTAGCTAGAGGCTCTGGAAGATACAATACATTGTATAGCTTTATAAAATTTTGAACAAATTAAGTAATATATTTTAAAAAACCATAATAACATTCTCCTGAATTAGGTCTTCCTTGCAGTCTTTAACAAGGGTCCTGAGTGGTTGTTTTATTTAATAACAGCCAGACTCAGAATCTAAAAAGACAGGATGCAGGGTGTCTCCACTGCTGCTAACACCACATTTACCACAGGAGGACAGCCCTGTGTGGAAGGGCAGAGAAAACAGACCCCTGAGAGGCAGGGCACTGGAAGCAGAGAGCAGATTCAGGCTGCAGCCCTCTCGACACAGCAGACCCTCTGTTGTGCCGCCATCTCCCAGGAGACACCTCAAAACTGCTAGTCATGCTAGAACTTTCTCTCCTCAAGCAGCTTTGGGAGGGGAAAGACCAGGTGAAAAGGTGGGGGCAGAAGCATTCCCACAGGCACGTCAGGTCACTCCCTGAAGGACATGAGGACAGAGCCCAGGAGCTGGGTCACTGATGGTGAGAGGCAGAACTGAGGACCCACCCTCACCCAGTAGTAGAGGTGCCAGGTCCTGCTGAGCCACTGATGGGCACACCCTCTTGCACCATGCCTCTTCTTGCATCAGGATGAAAGCGTTGCCCTGGATGTTCACAGAAGCATATACATTTGGTCCGATCCCACCCTTTTCCCTGCATTTCTCCAAACTTCTTTGGCAGGTCCTGCCACTAGACCTGGAAACCAGGGAAAAACCAAGGGAGCTCAGCTTCTTCAAGGCTAGGGCCATGGGTTTGTGATGGAGGAGCACAGATGGCCACTTCCTGGTCCTGGACTCTGACCTTCGCTCACTCTCCTCAACACTGACAACTTGCTTCAGCTCTGGCTCTGGGATCATGGATGCAACCAGCCCCAGGCAGGCTTCCAGGTAGGCTCCCTGGCCTTCTTTCCCAGGTTGGAAGACCCTGGAAATGACCCCTCTCCCAGATTGTCTGACATTTTACAAAGGTGTGCTTGTCCTCCCTTCCTGTGTCAGATCCCCTTTTGCCTGGATACAACATCCTAAGACTAGTTTCTTGGTTAGGGTTAGGGTTAGCCCAGACAGGATAACAGGATACAGGATAATAAGAGTCCCCTA
This sequence comes from Sigmodon hispidus, assembly GCA_004025045.1. Taxonomy (NCBI): domain Eukaryota; kingdom Metazoa; phylum Chordata; class Mammalia; order Rodentia; family Cricetidae; genus Sigmodon; species Sigmodon hispidus. The sequence continues at coordinate 100,987 of PVIH01007028.1, forward strand.
GGGTGATTCCTTACTTCAGTACAGGATGGACACATCTATTCTTCTTCTATTTCATAGGAGTGAGGTGGTCCAGAGTCACTCCAAGAATGACAGAGGGAGAGGGAGGGAGGGGGGGGATGAAGAGACAGATGGGGAGAGAGAGAGAAAGATGGAGGATAGACGGGGGAGTGTTGTGTATGTTTTCTGTAATGCATTATGCACATGTGCTGTATGTTATATATATTGTATGTGGCATATGTGTATTGTATGTTATATGTAATGTGTGTGTTATTTGTGAGTGTGGTCTGTGCAGATTGGGTCTGGAACTAAACAAAGGAAGGGTGTGATCTGTGTGTCCCCCTGGCCCGAGCTGTTTGGGGGGAAACTCTCTATTATCCTGGATTTCTGTTTTCTCTCTCTTCTCACATACTCGCCCACCTCGCCCCATCCATCACGTTTCTGAGCTTCTGTACTGTGCAGGGCCAGACTCATGACCTGTTGTGCCTTACTTGACTTTGACTCTGTCCAGGAGGAATCAGTGTCTGCTCAGTCACAGTCTCTTTCTGTGATTTCCACATGACCTGTGGAGTGCAGAGGCAGACACAGGAGCTGCAAAAGGAGAAAGGCATGCCTCAAGGGCCGGGGCCAGCACATACCTGCAGCATTTCGATGCAGAGCATCTACCCAAAGTGCCTTATCCTGCTTTTATGCTTCCTGCACTCTTATAGGTTCTACTCACAGTAAACAGACTCAAGTCTTGGGAATACTATGAAGCCAGCTATTCTTCTTCCCCCAGCATTGCAGAGGAATCCCCTACCCTGGCTGTCAGACCCCCCCAGTCAAAGAATAATCAGAAGATGTGCATGATAGTGTACACCCATAATCCCAGCACTGGGGAGGCAGAGACCAGAGGAGCACTATAAATTTGAGGCTAGCCTGGTTTGCATAGGGAATTCCAGGCCAGGTTACACAGATCAGGTTATGTAGACCTTCTCTCTCAAAGAAAGGGGGAGGGGTGTGGCTGGAGAGATGCTCAGTTCTCAGTATCCACATCAGGCATCTCATAAATGCCTGTAACACCAACTCCAGAAGATCGAACATCTTTTTCTGGCCTCTTTGAGCACCCATACACATATAGCATATACTTAGACAGAAAGATAGATCACAAGACAGACCTCAGGATAGACCCCAAGACAGACACCCCCAGAATAGACCCTTAGGACAAATCTCTAAGCTAGACATTCAGGACCACCACCCCCTCCCCCCCGCAGGAGTGACTCGCACAGACTGTCTTGGACAGATCCTTGAAAGCAGACATCCTAGGACAACCATCTGTAAGACAGTATCTTCTGGACTGAGCATCTTGCCAGTCTTCCAAGCACATGGGGGTGCCTTTCAGGAATCTAGTGGTCAGAGTCTAGTCTAGGAATTTCCAGGTTCTTGGCATCTTATTTTGAAAACTGAAATAAAGACACACACAGATTAGCCAGAGTGGAGAGGACTTTATTTGAACCTGAGCAGTAGTTCAGGTCAGAGTGTGCTCTCTGAGGGCAGCGGACCGCATGAGTGAGGGTACTCAAAGAGCCGGTTACTGTTTGGGGCTTTCCTTTTATGAAGTTCATTCAGGAGGAAGAGGTTAGTTGCTAGGAGGTGTCATGTAGGTGGTCCTTGTTTTGATTGACGGGCTTGAGTTATGTAAGCCTTTGCTCACTGTGCATGGTCTTTCCCATAATGCATCTGATTTTAATCATATTTAAGCCCAATTATGCCTAGGTATAAGATGATAACTAGCTTACTCACAGTCACAGTTTGCCTTATTGTGCATGTCACCTAAACTGGTCTAGGATGACTCAGCCCATATCTCTTGGTTTCAGAATGTGTTTGAATAGAAATGAGGAATTATCAAGGGGTGGCAAAGGAGAGAGTCTTATTTCCATTGCTTCAAACAGGTATGCATGCAGCCTGGCGCAGATGGGGTCCTGGCTCGCTAAGCTAGTCCCTATTTGTGCCAGTCTCATGCTGACCAAGCTCTATATCTCCAAGGCAGCAGAACCCCCTTCCTACACACGGAACAGAGGACAGAAGCCCATAGCAGATGCAAATTCCTTCATGGTGCCCAGGGATGAGGAGGCCAACAGCCCTAGCCAGAAGATAATCCCTTGCCTCAAAATACATCCCAGTTCACATAGAAGCATCCCAACAGCATCTGACATTTTATTCAATTATTATATTTTCCTTTCTTCTACCATTGTCTCATTCTTTGTACACACTTATACGTATGGATGTGTGCTCATGCAGTACACACTTTTAATAAAAGAGCTAGAGTCTCATTTAGTACAGTCTGTCCTTGAACTTGCCATGTAGCTGAGGCTGGCCTTGAACTTCTGATACACCTGTTTTCACCTTCTGTCTTAGTTAAGGTTTCTATTACTGTGATAGACATTATAATCAAAAGCAACTTGGGTGTAGGTGTTTCTGACATGCTGAGCTGGCAGAGCGTGCCCCCAGGTGTGGCTATGTAGATCTGTGCCCACCCACTCTCTTAAAAAACCTACCACATGGCAGCCAGTCCCCCTTCCTTTTCTTCTCTCTCTCTCTCTCTCTCTCTCTCTCTCTCTCTCTCTCTCTCTCTCTCTCTCTCTCTCTCTCCCTCCCCCTCCCTTCTCCGAACTCCCTGAAATAAACCGGCAGTGAATATGTGTGTCTCTCCCACATGTAAAAAACCAACAGGGGAAGAAAGGGTTTATTTCTTTTTACAACTCTTAGGTCCATCAAAATGGAAAGTGTTAGGTCCAAAGGAAATTCCAATGCCCCAAACTCTAAGAGGCGGTCCAAATACCCAGAAATGAGCTCCACCTGGACACTAGGAGGATTTCTGGCAGTTAGGTAAAAGCCAGCCTTCCTCAGGAACCTGTGAAACTGGTTCCCACCTACCTACCAAAGGAATCATTTCTCTTACCTCTGGCAAAAGGGACATCTGGCTACCTGTATTACCTATTAGCATATCAAAGCACTTGTCGGCCTCCGGGCTCTCTCTGTATCATATTTCAAAGTCCATGCTGTCATCTCAGCTTTTGAAAGCTTCTACTCTACCCTAAACTTCCTCCAGTTCATGGGCTTCCTTCCCCAGCCACTCATTCTCTCTATATCACGCTGTTCTGCTATGTGCCACCACCCTGTCTCTCTTTTGCTTCTATATTCTCTGTCCCCTGTCATTGTCCCCTCTCTTGCAGACAGGCTAATCCAGGTCCAGCCTGCTGGCAATGTTCAGTGTACTTCTTTCTCTCTCTGCTCTGGACTCTTCCAGATGCCCCTGGCTCTTCTTTCTCTTATATCTACAATGTAAGCCTTTCCCTTAACCATCCCATGGAGTGGCCATGTCACCAGTTCATACAGAAAGCCAAAGCAGAAACCTAGAGACAGGAATAAAGCAGAGGCAATGGAGGGATGCTGCTTACTGGCTTGTCGCCCACAGCTTGTTCAGTCATCTTTCTAATACAACCCAGGACCACCTGCCCATGGGTGGTACCACTCACAGTGGCTGGGCCCTCTTATACCAATTATCAGTCAAGAAAATCCTCCCACAGGCTTGCCTACAGGCCACTCTAATGGAGGCATTTTCTCAAAGTTCCTTCTTCTCAGATGACCTTGGCTTGTCATCTCCCAAGTGCTCGGACCACCCCTCCAACTTTCCTTTTGAACCTAGGAAAAGCTATGCATGCGTGTGTGTGTGTGTGTGTGTGTGTGTGTGTGTGTGTGTGTGTGTGTGTG
>PVIH01007029.1:0-29024 GCA_004025045.1 Sigmodon hispidus
GATTGTTTGTGATTTCGTGGGTGTATCTGGGGTCCTTAGGTTGGAGTTTTCCCTCTAATACTCTCTGTAGTGCTGGATTGGTAGATAGATATTCTTTCAGTCTGACTTTGTCATGAAATATCTTGTTTACTCCATCTATGGTGATTGATAATTTTGCAGGGTATAGTATTCTAGTTTGGCAGCCATGCTCTTTTAGCGTCTGTATAACTTCTGACAAAGCCCTTCTTGCTTTCATCGTTTCCATTGAATAATCAGGCGTTATTCTGATGGGTCTGCCTTTATATGTAAGTTGGCTCTTTTCTTTTGCAGCTCTTAAAATTTTTTCTTTGTTCTGTATGTTTTGTGGCTTGATTATAATGTGGCGCGCTGACTTTTTTGGGGGGTCATATCTATTTGGTGTTCTGTAAGCTCCTTGTATCTTTCTAGGCATTTCCTTGTTCAGGTTAGGAAAGTTTTCTTCTATGATTTTATTGAAAACATTATCTGTGCCTTTGAGCTGGTATTCTTCTCCTTCTTCTATTCCTATTATTCTCAAATTAGGTCTTTTCATGGTGTCCCAGATTTCTTGAACGTTTTGAGTTATGGCTTTTTTAGTTTTACTGTTTTCTTTGACTGATATATCTATTTGAGCTACTGAGTCTTCCACTTCAGAGATTCTGTCTTCCATCTCTTGAACTCTGTTTGTTATGCTTGTATCTGTGGTTCCAGCTTTTTTTCTTCAGATTTTCTATTTCCATCTTTGCCTCATTTTGTGCCTTTTTCATTGCTTCTATTTCAACTTTTAGTTCCTGACATGTTTCTTTCATAGATTTGTTCATCTCTTCCAATTTTTTGTTTGTATTTTCTTCTATTTCTTTAAGGCCATTTTTCATATCTTCTTTGAGAGCTTTGATGATCATCAAAAAGGAATTTTTGGTGTTGCTTTCTTCTGTTTCCTCTTCATTGCTCAGTTCAGGTCTTGTATTTGTAAGATCATCACTTTCTTCTAGAGTTACCTTGTTGTTCTTTATAGTATTATGTAAGTTTTTGCACTGGCGTCTGCCCATGGCTTTAGTAGTTCACAATTAGGTGGCTCCTGGTCAGTTGTGGCACTCGGGCTTGTGTGCCTCCTGTGACCTCTGAGGAAAAGGTCTGCTCAATCACTACTTCTGCACTGTGCAGGGGACTGAATTTCAAGTCTTCAATCTTTCTCTGTTTGACCAATTGGAGGCGGGGTGGCGGCCGTGCAAACTTCCTCAGCAGCAGTTGGGGGGGCTGTGACAGGCAGAGTTTATCTCCGCCTGCTCCAGAGTGTGCTGGGACATGCTCTGCAGACAGCACCCGGTCCTGGAACCGGAACCAGAACCGACGGGAACTCAAGTCTGTTCTCCCTGGCAGGGATACAGGTGCTGGGGCCTGCTGACCCCTCCTCACCTCTGGGCGGGGTCTGAGTCTGACCTTCAGGGTCCCCAGTCCTTACCTGATCCCTCAGTTGGAGGTGGGTAGCTGTGCGAATTCCCTCAGCAGCAGCTTGGGGGACTGTGACAGGCAGAGTTTATCTCCACCTGCTCCAGAGTGCTCTGGGACACGTTCTGCAGACAGCACTCAGTCCCGGAACCGGAACTGACAATTTTCTACTAGAATGAAATAAAAAAAAAAAAAATGGAGACAGTATCTCACTAGGTAGCCCAGGCTGGCCTGAGACTTCCTAGCCTCAAGGCTCGCTTCAAACATGCCATCCTTCTGCCTCTGTCTCCCAGGTGATGGGATTACAGACATGCTACGTGCCCATTTTTCTAATAGTCTAAAATTATTAATATTTCAGAATAAAACATTTTTAAGATATGTGATGTGAGGACTGGAGAGAAAGCTTAGTACTCAAGACTGTTTGCTGCTCTTGCAAAGGACCAGAGTTTAGTTCCTTTAGTTAGTTTAGTCTAACCCTTGTTAGACTGCTCACAACTTTCTTTTAACTCTAGTTCTAGGGGATCAAGCACCCTTTACTGGCTTCAATTGGTGCCTGAATACACCCACACATACCTACACACAGACATATACACATTTTTCAAATCTTGAGAAAAGATAATATGTGTATGAAACAGAAAATATAGGTTGTATAAATATGAACTCAGTGCTAGAGTACTTGCCTAGAATGTGTGAGGTCCCAAGTTCAATCCTCAGTACAAAAAACAAAAACCTGAACTTTAGAATAAATTGCAGTGCTTAAGGCCTATATGGTAAGACTTAGAAGCATTGTTGCAGAACACAGGGTTTCTGAAAACAGAGAAAAGCACAGTCAAGTTCATGGGCAGTGTCTTAGTCACTGGTCTATTACTGTGAAGAGACACTGTAACCAAGGCAACTCTTAGAAGGAAAACATTTAGTTGGGGACATGTTTACAGAGGCTTACTTAGTTCATTATCGTCATAGCAGGAATCATGGTACTGGAGCAGTTGCCTCATTGTTTTTCATCTCTCATTCATTCTACTTTTGTTCATTAAAGTAAAATATGGTGCTTGTATGATGTGTGTGTGTGTGTGTACACTTTGATGTCATTGCTTGTTTTCTGGAGTAAGCTGTGGTCTTTCTCCTAGAACGCCCCATCCCCTATGACCACATGATGTATGAGCACCTGCAGAAGTGGGGGCCTCGCAGGGAAGAAGTGAAATTTTTTCTTCGACATGAGGACTCTCCAGCTGAGAACAGTGAACAAGGTAGATAAATGTTTCCTTCTTTATTAACTTGTTAACTTCTATTATACTAGTTGATTTTAGAACACTTTATTCACACATTTTCTTCCTTCACTCAGTATTGTTGGGAGAAAGAATGTGTATTCCGTGTGACTTTAACATTTGCAATTGCAGATTTGTTTATTGTCACAACCTGTAGGCACAGGCTCTTGCTTTCTTTCAGGACACCAAGTTAGTTAGCTAATGCATTCAAATATGGTAATGTGTAAACATACAGCATGTGAAGAAATTAATTTTAATAAATACCACATAGGTCAAACATTAAGATTTTAAAATAAAACTTTGAAATAATAAGAAAAAAGCTATGAGAAAAATTTCTAATTTTAGCGTGAACCAAGCCTTTCTCAGTGTAACATCATACCATAAAAGGCAAGACCAATAAGTGTGCTATTTAAAACAAAAACCAAGTCAGGCATGGTGGTACATATCTTTAATCCCAACATTCAGGGGGTAGAGAGACAGGTAGATCTCTGGGTTCCAAGTCAGCCAATGCTACATAGTAAGTTTCTGTCTTAAAAACAAACAACAAGAAAGAAAAAGAAAAACTGATATCTGTAAGCATCCTGACAATGTGGATAACTCACATGGTGGGTATATTTTTATTTCTGAGTAAGAAGTCTTAGAAATTTATAAGAAAAAGTGTTTGATAGGAAAGGAAAAACCCATCTTAAAATAAATAAGCAAATAAATATGTAAATAAATACATAGATAAAAGCACAAAGCTGGGCCAGAGAGAAATGGTTCACCCGTTTAGAGTACTGGCTGCTCTTGCAGGTTACCTGAGTTTAATTCTGAGCTCCCAGACAATGGTTTACAGCTATCTATAACTCTAATTCAAGGGAATCTGATGCCTCCTTCTGCCCTCTTTGGGTACAAAGCACATACAAGATATTCATGCATCCATACAGGCAAAACACATAAAATGAATAAATCTTTAAAAAAAAAAAAAAAGCACAAAGCTTTTTAACCCAACAGTCTTTCTGCAGGAGGTCTACATTCAATCTGTTACTGAACCTGTGCAAAATAAGGTGTGCACAGTGTGACTCTTTAGCTACTGCTGATAGGAACACTATAAATGCACATAGAGGAGTGGGACTGTGAAATTCAGAATATCCACACAGTAGAGGATTCTGCAGCTCTGAATACACAAGAAATTCTGTGCCCTGGCCTGGCAATGTGTCCAGTAGAGGAAGCCTGTTGCCAAGCATTGTTCACACCATACTGGTGCTGCCTTTTTTTAAAATATGGTTTTTAGTTTTATTTTATGTGAATTGATGTTTTGCCTGCATGTATAACTGTGTAAGGTGTCAGATCTTGGAATTACAGACAGTTGTTAGCTGCCATGTGGTTGCTGGGAATCGAACTCTGGTCCTCCGGAAGAAGTGCTCTTAACTGCTGAACCATCTCTCCAGCCCTGGTGCTGTCTTTTTTGTGACTCAGACAAGAATGACTGTATTAATAATACACATGATTTATTTGTGTGAAGCAGGTTTGGAAGGACATATGAGAAGCTGGACATACTAGCCTGGGCAGAAGTGGGCAGGATGGCAGCAATACAGGAAGGGGTGTTGTTAATTGTAGACCTGTAGCAGGCTTTTCTTTTGAGTCACCAACTAACTCCCAGATCGTGACAGATTATCAATTATGAATGCTTGATATAACTCACTAGCTCTTATAACTTAATTTAACCTGTTTCTCTTCATCTATATTTTGCCTTGGACCTTTTTATCTATCTTGGTGGTAGCTGTTAAGACAGGGTTTCTCTAATTGCCTTGACTGTTCTTGAATTCACTTTGGCCTCACACTCACAGAGATCCACCTGCCTGTGCCTCCCAGCACACCTGGTGGCTTTTTACCTTTCTCTCATTCTGTACCTTACTCTCACTGCTTCCTCTGTGGCTGGCCAGCCCTGTGTGTCTCCCTGTTTCTCCCTTGCTCTCTTCTTCCCCTGCCCACTATCCTTGCCTGTCCCTCTGCTGCCTTGCTATTGGCTGTTCAGCTTTTTAGTAGATCAATCAGGTGCCTTAGACAGGCAAGGTGAAACAAATGTAACACATTTTTATGTAGCTAAAGTAATACTCTGCAACATAAACAAATGTAACACCTCTTTACATACTTACAATAATATCTCACAACATAGACGATTCTGTTTCTTTTGAATTTTAAGTGTAGAAACATACACCTGTTTTTTTTTAAGCTAAAATTTGCAGAAAATAAGGGAATTTTTTTCCTGATACATAAACACTGTAGAATTAAGAGATTTTTATTGTATTACAGTGGTTATAGATGACTTTGGGCATTAATTATAAAGTAAACTCAAGGAAATAATTTTGTAAAGGATTTCTCTACTACAAGTTACCCTCCTTTATTTATTCATTCACATATATATGTGCGACCCATGTGTATCTATGACACAGGTTCTCTCTGTTGTCGGCTGGCTGATCTGGAACTATTCTATAGACCAGGCTGGCCTCCCAAGTGCTTGAATAAAGGCATGTGTCCCCATGCCTGGCTGTGCTTCTTTATTTGTATTCTGTATTAAGGGAATTGCTCCTGCTAGCTGAGCTGGTATTTGCTGTAAAGTCATCTTCCTTTTTTCTTTTTCTTTTTCTTTTTTTTTTTTTTTTTTTTTTTTGAGACAGGATCTCACTCTTTAGCCAGGCTTACCTCAAACTCATAAAGATCTGCCTTTCTCTGCCTCTGAGTATTGAACTTAAAGGTATGCACCCCTGTACCTGGCAGTTAAAACATACTGTTTTTAAATTTATGTTATTTTATGCATTTGGGTGTTTTGCCTGCATGTATTCTGTGCACCACATACATGCCTGGTGCCTGAGTGTTTGTCTGTGCTCCATTTATGTGCCTGATGCCTAGTGTGTGAGTGTGGGGGGTGTGAATTAACATACAAGAAGAACACATGGAAAGACTGATTGCAAAAACATTTTTAACTATACTGAGTCTGGTATTTTACATTCATGCTCAATAAATATGCAAATAAGTGGAAAAATTGAAGGGTTAGTGATTTGTTTTGTTACTTATCTCATTTCTGTGAGGGGGAAATAGCTGAGAGCCAAAGAGATGGCTCAGCAGTTAAAGGTGCTTTCTTCTCTTCCAGAGGGCCTGAGTTCAGTCCCACATGAAAATCAGATAGTTCACAAGCACTAGAAATTCCAGCTCCAGGGACCAAATACTCTCTTCTGGCCTATGTGGGCATGTGTACACACACAAATAAGAAATAAATTTTTTTTCTTCTTTATTTTGTATTTATCAAAAAAAAAACAGTAAAAAGAATTTTTTTAAAAAAAATGTCGAAGAGTTAACAATAACTATACAGAGGATAATAATCATAAGCATGGCTTATCAAGGGTGGAAATGCAAATAAGATTACTACACATATATTTTCTTTGTGTTCAGCTTTCCCTCTGAATTTTTTTTCCATCCCTGTATATCCTTATTGAAGGTGAAATAAATTTTTTTTAAAAGGCAAAGAAAGATCTTTTGGGGGCTGGAGAGACAGCTTAGTGATTAAGAGCATATGCTGCTTTTACAAAGGACCTGAGTTCAGTTTCCGGCACTCAGCTAAGTACTGTGTATAGCTTCAGTCCCAGGGCATTCAGTACCCTTTTAGGGCCTCTATGAGTACTGCTCTTATGTGCATAAACCCACATACAGACACACATACATATGATTAAAAATAAAGAGTTGGGTGTGGTGATACATACAGGGGGATCTCTATGAGTCTACATAGCAAGTTTCAGGCCAGCCAAGGCTACATAGCAAGACCTTGTCTCAAAAAACAATAATTATGATGTTTTTAAAAACTGGAAATATTTAAGTTCCGTACTCATGTATGAAACTCAAATTTAAGTTTAAAAAAAAAAAAGCCTAGTTTTTTTTAAAAAAAAAAAATAGCTGACAAAGTTTCTTTTGGTTCACAGTTTAAGAAGACACACCAGGGGCTGGAGAGATGGCTCAGAGGTTAAGAGCACTGACTATACTTCCAGAGGACCTGAGTTCAATTCCCAGCAACCACATGGTGACTCACAACCATCTATGCTGACATCTGATACCCTCTTCTGTATACTGTATACATAATAAATAAATCTTTAAAAAAAAAAAAAGACACACCATTTATCATGGTGGGAAAGGCATGGTAGGAAGGATGCTCTGTCTGGCTGTGGCGGCAGGAAGCAGAGCATGAACTGTCTCACTCTGTTTGAAAAATATTTATCACGTATACAGTTTTCTGTCTACATGTTTGCCTGCAGGTCAGAAGAGGGCGCCAGATCTCATTACAGATGGTTGTGAGCCACTATGTGGTTGCTGGTTATTGAACTCAGGACCTCTGGAAGAGCAGCCAGTGTTTTGATTTTTAAAAAAAAAAAATTTCCCTTACCCACCACTGCTCCTCCTCCCTTCCCCCAGCCTCTCCCCACCCCATTCCTCCATCTATTCCCGAGGAGGACAAGGACTCTCAAGGTGAGTCAGTTAGGTCTACCCAGTATCAAGGAGCAGCCAGTGTTCTTAACCGCTGAGACATCTCTACAGCCCTTTCTCCCTCTTTTTAATCAGTCCAGAATCCAAGCCCATGGTCCAGCAGCACACATGTTCAGGATGAGTCTTCCCACCTTAGTTCAGTGTTTCTGGAGAGCCTCCATGGAGGTAACAGTGTCAAGAGCCGTCACATCTGCTTCATCCTCTCATCTCTTTAGGTGGCCGTCAGACCCAAGAGCAGAGGACTCAGAGAAATGTGATAAACGTACCTGGAGAAAAACGCACTGAAAACGGGGTAAGTTGTGTGAACTAAATTGATTTTTTTGTATGTTTGAGCAGTTGGTCACATGCAGGTGTACTTGAGCTGGTGAGCCTACAGAGCAGTGGTTCTTAACCTGTGGGTCTTGTATGAAATTTTACATTACAGTTTATAACAGGAGCAAAATTACAGTTATGAAGAAGCAACAAAAAGAATTCTATGGTGGTGGGGGGTCACCACAACATAAGGAACTGTGTTAAAGGGTTGCAGCATTAGGAGTGTTGAGAACCAGTGCTGTAGAAGCCGGAGGACTCAGGACCTGTCCACCTTGTTTTCTGAGGTTGGATCTAACTGGCCTGTAACTTTGCAAGTAGGTTAGGCTGACTGAATAAGTAAGCATAGGAGTCCATCTTCCCAGTACTGAAACAAAGAATTGACTAGACAAGCTGGTTTCACTTCTTCAGTGTTGATGTTCTGATCATTCTCTTGGAATTGAAAAACAAAGTGGGTGAAGGGTGAGTGAGTATGTCTGAGCAGTTGACAATGAGAGAAATTTCTTCAGCATTCTGGGTAGGATTGAAGAATAGGTTCCATGTTATGGTCACGAAAACCTGGAAGGCTTCCTTTTTAAGAATGCTGATGTGTTTGCTGGAAAGAACGAGTAGATAGGGAAATTTTCAACCTGGTCTATTTTGGAAATTTTAGTAATGACTTTTTGAAATAATTATAAGACTGGAGGATTAATTTAGTTCTTTCTCACTCTGAAACTAACTAGTCATTTATGTAACCTTGGGCAAATGTTTGACCTAGTTAAATACTGGTAAGAATGTGGGGTCTGGAGGGAGAAGCTGTATACTGGCCACATGATTTCACACTGGCTATATTTGCCTCTCAACTTCCCAGTTTATTAATGATGTGCTGCTTTGTTTTACCTCTGAATGTACAGGTTGGGGAATCACTTATTCAAAGTGTTTCAGATTTTATAGTTTTTCAGATTGGAAATACTTCATAGATGTCATTGGTTGACTATTCCTAATTCAGAAGTAAAGTTAGAACCCAAAAAGTGCTAGATTTTGAACTTTTGGATAAGCGAGACCAAAACTGAATTGCTATTTCTACCTTCTCCTCTTATATATATATAAAAAAAAAGACTTATTTTTATTTTATATATATAAATGGTTTGTCTGCTTGTAGGTATGTGTGTGTGTGTATACATGCATACATACATACATACGTACGTATGTACATATACCATGGGTGTGACCAGTGCCTGTGGTGGCCAGACAGGGCTTCAAATATCCTAAAACTAAAGTTTTAGACTGTTGATAGCTGTCACGTGGGTGCTGGGATCCAAACCCAGGTCCTCTGAAAGAGCAATAAATACTTTTAATTTTTAAGCTATCTCTCCAGTCCCAAATCTCTGCTTCTCTGAACTTCTTTGAATCACATGACCCTCATCTTTGTAAAAGGATACTAGCCTCCTACCCCTTCTCCTATCTTCCCTTTCTAAATTTTAAGCAGCATATAATTTATTTTGTCAAGGTTGATGATATTTATATACTTTTATCTAGTTCTAATTACCATTTTATACTTTGTCTACAGAGTGTTCATGGGTGCAATTCAGTTATTAGAAGGTTTTCCAGCATGTATAAGGCTCTGGGTTCCATGTCTACTGCCTCATGAACCAAGATATATGCCTGTAACTTCAGCACTGGGGACATGAAGACAAGACAGCCATTATTAGTTCAAGGGTATCCCTAGCTATATTGTGAGTTCAAGGCCATTTGGGATAGATTAGACCCTGTCTTAAGAAAGAGAATCCAGGGAGCTGGAGAGATGGCTCAGCGGTTAGGAGCACCGTCTGCTCTTCCAGAGGACCGGGGTTCGATTCCCAGCACCCACATGGCAGCTGACAACTGTCTGTAGTTCCAGTTCCGGGCAAACACCAAGGCAAATAAACAAATAAATAAAATAAAGATTTTTTTAAAAAAGAAAAGAGAATCCAGGCATGGTGTTTCATGCCTTTAGCTTCAGCTCTTGAGATGCAGAAACAGGTGAATCTCTGGAGTTTGAGGCCAGTATGGTCTGCATATAGAGACCGTGCTTGAGGCAGAGGGGAGGGGAGGAGGAGAGAGGCTCTATCCTGGTTAATAGTAGTTTTCTTAAGTCTTATGGATAGCCGTAGAGATAGATAGTTACTGTTCTGTTGTTGTGAAGAGACATCCTAATGAAAGTAACCTATGAAGAAAGTATTTAGTTGAAGGTTTGCTTACAGTTTCAGAGGTTGAGTCCATCACCATCATGTAGGGAGCATGGCAGTAGGCACATCTGCCAATTGGAGGCTGAGAGATTGAGACTGAGCCTGGTAATGTCTTTTGAAACCTCAAAGCCTATCCCCAGCGACACACCTTCATTAATAAGGTCACACCGCCCCAAAACATTCACCAAAGATCAAACATTCAAATAAATCAGCCACCACAGAGACAAATGGATCATAATTTCTGATGGATCTTACTAAAAAGCATTTGTGTGTGTAAGTATATGATGTGTGTTCGTGTATCAAGTATTTGTCTGTGACTTCAGGTCAGAAGACATCCTTAGGTGTTGGTCCTTTCCCGTCCACCTTCCTTTTTGTCATTCACTGCTGTGTACACCAGACTAGCAAGCCTGCCAGTTCCAGAACTTTCCAGTCTTTACCTCCTAGCTCTCTGTGGGAACCATGGAATTACAGCTAGCTCTACATAGGCCAGTTTTTTTTTTAATTTATTTACTATGTGTATAGTATACAGAAGAGGGTACCAGATGTCATTATAGATGGTTGTGAGCCACCATGTGGTTGTTGGGAACTGAACTCAGGACCTCTGGAAGAACAGTCAGTGCTCTTAACCTCTGAGCCATCTCTCCAGCCCCCCATAGGCCAGTTTTTATGTGGGTTCTGAGGATTCAAACTCAGATCCTCACACTTTGGTGGTGAGTGCTACCCACCAAGTCATCTCCCCAGCCCTACATTTTTTTCTATTTGGTTTCAATGTCATATTCCTGTGCTACTTAGAAACGCCAGTGTTAATATTGGGCATTCCTCTTCCTTACACTCCAGTCTCTAAAGACAATTCCTACTTCCTTATCTGACATATTTGTCTACTCTAAATCCAGAGTTGTGCAGAGGGCTCTTAAGTGTTTCAGGAAATCAGTCTGTCTGTGTCTGTGACCCAGGCTTGCTTCAAGCTTGCAGTGTAACCAAGGATGACCTTGCCTTTCTGATCCTCCTGTCTCCACCTGAGCAGTGGTATTGCAGGCCTTGTGCATACCTGGCATCTCTTACTCCATTTCCTGACACAGCTAGATGTGGCAGCACACACCTACATTTCAACCACCCGGGAAGTAGAAGCATAGTGAAGTTCTAAACTACCTTGGGCTACATAGTGAGACTCTGTCTCTAAATAAATAAGTAAATAACGCTTGGTAGAATTTGTGGTTTTGTAATGTAGTGGGATCAAAAACAGTCCTTATCAATCTCTGTGTGTGTGCGCGCTACAATGAACATGTGGAGGCCAGAGGACAAATTGGGGGGGATCCAGTTTCTCTGCTTCCACCATATGGGTCTCAGGGGTTGAACTCAGGGTGTCAAGCTTGGTGACAAGTGTTCTTAACCTATGGAGACAACTCAACAACCCTGAAAATCTTTTTGAGTTCTGAGATTTACCATGACCTGAGCTCCAGGCAGGGTGGTGTATTGAGGGTGAGGAAGATGGATGACAGATGGAAGTGCCCAGAACAATATTCCATGTATAGTAAAAGGAAAAAGCTAGTTCTGATAGGTCTGTGGTCCTTTTTGATAAAATTGTTGGTGTTAAGAGCAACAAAATTTAGGCCTGAAACTAAGTATGTTTATGGGGCTGGGGTGTTAAAAGTGAAGAACATTGGCTGTTCTTCCAGAGGACTCAGGTTCAGTTCCCAGCACCCACATGGAGACTAACAAACACTTGTAACTCCAATTCCAAGTGCTCTGATTCTCTTCTGACCTCTGAGAAAACTGCATTCATGTGGTACACAGACAGGCAGATGAAACACTCACATAAAAATAAACCTTTTGTTTTTAATTTACTTAACTTTATGGGTTACAGACAGTTGTGAGCGGCCATGTAGGTGCTGGGAATTGAACCCAGGTCCTTTGGAAGAGCAGCTCCCAACCACTAAGCCACCTCTCCAGCCCCCAAATAAACCTTTTTTAAAAGTGTGTTTCTACCTTCTAGAAGAGCTCGTAATTGGAAGAAAGCCTGAGGTCCAGTCTAGAGGAGGGACCAACTGCTACCAGCATGGCATCGAAGATGTTTTAATATATCTTATAGCATATACACCTGCCTTTTAATCCTCTAATGCATTGCCTTGTAAAGCACTTTATTATCTCCAAAGCACTTTTAAATGCATTTTTAATTTAACAAAATGTTAAAAATATTTTCCCCGGGGCTGGAGAGATGGCTCAGCGGTTAAGAGCACCGTCTGCTCTTCCAGAGGACCCAGGTTCGATTCCCAGCACCCACATGGCAGCTAACAACTGTCTGTAGTTCTAGTTCCAGGCAAAACACCAAGGCAAATAAATAAATAAAATAAAGTTTAAAAAAATATTTTCCCCATAACTTTTGTGTCTGCCATAGATGGAACAATTGCATAGTAAATGCTCTGCCTTGTGAACTGAGACAAGAAGAGCAGATAGGCAGCAGCTATGAGGGAGGAAGGGCATAGGTTGGAGACGCTGAACTGAGTGAATCATGCCCATTAGTAGCTGCTCAAGCAAGGGCAGAAGCTCTGCTCTCTACAGACTGCAGGTCAAGACAGACTGGTTTAGGTGGCGTCTTGACTGCTATGAAGACACTTGGTTAATTCCTGTTGTGTATTCTGTGTGGAGTTCCAAAGAACTCAGAGTCTTTGATTCAATAGAAGTGCACAGAGATGATTTACTATTTTGAAAGGAAAAGTGTGTTCTTTGGTAGTCCTGGAAGCCCTTTGTTCGATTTATTCAGCCAGCCTTGCTGGGAACACTGGCTCCTGCTTTGTTGCATGCTTCTAAGGCCAGTAGATTCTACCTCATTTCTTCTGATACAGGTTTAGTTCATGTTTAGGTCTGTGATCTATTCTGAGTTAAGTTTTGTGTGTGGTATAAGGTAGAAATCCAAATTCATTCTTTTGCACACAGACACACACACACACACCTCCAGTTTTTCCAGCATCATTTAATAAAAGCACTATTCTTTCACCTGCTGAATTACTCTGACACTTTTGATCAAATGAATACAAATGTTAAGATTGACCTTTGGAAGTAATTACTAATATGTCACCCAATCTTCATTTTTCATGTACCACCACAGACTCAGCTATGCTTTGTCAAATAAACAATTGTCTAGGAAAAAAAAATATCTAAACTTCAGCTATTGTGGCAGGAACATGGAGGGTGGGGGCAGGCTAGGATTTACCTGCTTTTGAAACAGTTTTTGCTTGTTCTGCCTTGTGTAGAAAAGGAGCCTCTTCTTTCATCCCCTCACTGGCAGTTCACCCTGTGACAACTCTGTGATGTGACTGGAATGCTCGCCCAGGGTCACTTGTGGCTCAGGCTCGTCTCAGATGCCATGTAGTCCCTTACTGTTTCTGCACAGTTTCTATTTGCTCATTTTAGTATGCTTTGTGTTGTGTGTGGTGAGGCCAGGAATCTCTACTTTGATTTAGTTGCATTTGGAATTTAATGGAACTAGGAATAAATAATCCTCTATTTATAAGTGAAACTGATTCTGAGGATTCTAGATAGTTCTCTACAAGTATTTTATCTTCCTCCTTTTTTTTAAAAACATACACATAAAATAAATTAATAAAAAAATTTTCTTTTTTTAACTTTTTTTATTATTATTATTATGTATAAAATCATATTTTTATCCATGCATCCCTTTGTTTAGACTCCCCCCTTCCACCCCTCCCAATCACTCACTCTTCTCTTAATCACTTTATCTCCTCCCCAGCAAGGGCAGGAGGTCCCAAGGTCTCAAGGTGGCTTAGTTCAGCATCCACTCCAGGCAGATCTGCTTTCCTCACCCCAACATCAAGACTGGGTCAGGTGTTCTTCTGGAGGGAGTGAGATCCAAGGTGCCAGTCCAAGATGTTTCAGATCCCAAGCTGTTCAGTGGTTGTGGTTTGCAGCTTGGACATGCTTAGCTTCTTTTTTTTTTTTTTTTTTTTTTTTTAAGTTCACTGATGAGTGAGTACATCCCCTGCTTATCTTTCTGGGTTTGTGATACCTCGCTCAGGAGGATATTCTCCAAATCCATCCATTTGCCTGCAAGTTTTAGGATATCATTTTTTTCTTACTGCTGAGTAGTACTCCATTGTGTAGATAAACCACAGTTTGTTAATCCATTCTTCAGTTGAGGGTCATCTAGGTTATTTCAAGGTTCTTGCTATTACAAATAACACTGCTTTGAACATAGTTGAGCTAATACCTTTGGAGTGTGAATGTGCGTCTTTAGGTTATATGCCTAAAAGTGGTATTGCTGGATCCTTGGGGAGATTGATTCCCAGTTTTCTGAGAAACTGCCATACTGCATTCCAGAGTGGCTGAACAAGCTTACACTCCCACCAACAATGGAGGAGTGTTCCCCTTGCTCCACATCCTCTCCAGCATAGGCTCTCACCTGTGCCTTTTATCTTAGCCAATCTAACAGGTGTTAGGTGGTATCTCAAAGTTGTTTTGATTTGCATTTCTCTGATGGCTAAAGATGTCAAGCACTTTTTCAAGTGCCTTTCAGCCAATTTGTAATTCTTCTGCTGAGGATTCTCTTTTTAGTTCTGAACCCCATTTTTTGATTGAGCTATTCAAGGTTTTGGGCTCTAATTTCTTGAGTAAATTAATAAAATTTTAAAATAAATATTTTATCTTACATTTAGATGGTTACCATAAGTATAGCTTAGGGTGTCCTATCAGCCATGCTCTTGGAAACAATCACTAACCCTGATACTTTGCTTATGGTTGACATTAGAATCAATACGTACTGGGTTTTTTTAGGCAGGGTCTCTATATGTAGCTCTGGCTGTCCTAGAATTCACTATGTTGCCCTGACTGGCTTGAGACTCAGCGATCTACCTGCTGGGGGATTAAAAGTATGTGTTACCATGCTTGCCTTGTGTGTTCGTTCTCTCTCTCTCTCTCTCTCTCTGTCTCTCTCTCTCTTCTTCTCCCCCTCCCTCCCTCCCTCCCTCCCCCCCTCTGTATGTATGTATTTCTTTAATGTGTATGAGTGCTTTGCATTCATGGATGTCTGTGCACCTCATGTGTGCCTAGTACCTATGGATTCTAGAAGAGGGCATTAGATCATCTGGAACCAGAATTACAAACAGTTGTGAACTACCATGTGGGTGTTGGGAATTGAATCCAGCTTTTTAAGAACAAGTGCTCCCAACTTCTGAGCCATCTCTTCAGCTCCTCTTTCTATTTATTTTTTATTGTGAGCTATTTATACAGAAAAATGTGTAAAGTGTGCAGTTTAAAGAATTAGTCAGAGGCTCTTGGGATTGCCAGTCAGGATTAGAATTTCTTGCTGTATTCTTTTTAAGCCAATCTGTAATCAGAAGTTTCTGTTCCAGCCTAGCCCCAAGATCCAAACCAGCAGTCCCAAATAATCACCCAAAGTCTTATATTAAATACATGCTGTTTGGCCTAATGATTCTAATGCTCAGACACATTACTTGCTAACTGTTACCCTTAACTAACCCATGATTAGCCACATGGTTTAGTACCTTTTCTCAGAGCAGTATTCTCATCCTGCTTCCTGTGCATCCCCCTGGCATCTCCTGCGCTGCTCTTCCTTTACTCAGAGTTATTCTAGTCTGGTAGCCCCACCTATACTTCCTATCTTCCTTCTGGCCAATTAGCATTTTATTAAACCAATAGGAGTGGCAAATATTTACAATGTACAAGTCCTGTGTCATTTGTTTTAAGATGTTTGATGAAGGTAAATTCTGAACTTCTGTTCAGATTTCATAAGTTGTTTTTAGAGACAGAAATATAAGCAAATCATAGTTGTATAAAAAAATACAGAAAATGTAGAGCAAGGAGCCAAAATAAACTGTGGTTCAGTTAACCATATCAAAAGCATCATCAAGGATCACCAGAGAAAGCAACCAGAGGCTTCTGCAGAGATGTGGAAGAAGCAGCAGATTTGGCAGTGGCAAAATTAGAAACTGAAACGCAGGTGCACCAAGTGTGGGGACATCTAGAGCTCACTATACTGAAAGCTTAGATGAAATCTTGTTTTGAGACAGGTTTCTGTTAGTCTAGGGGTCTTGACTGGGTTTGTCTTCTCTGCCAGTTAAAGATTAAAAAGCAAGGAAAAGCCAAATGCAACAGATAGTGGCAGGGACAGCATCAGATCCCAGACACAGCAGACAGCAGGAGCTGCTAAAGAAAGGCTCATTGTTAGGGTGAGGACATGCACCAGCAAGGCACAGAGAGAAGCAGAGGAGGACTTCCTTCCTCAGCTTAGGGTTGGTCAGCTTTGGGATAAAGATGTCCTGGTCTGGCCTCGAACTTGTAGGACCAGTCCACAGGCAGAGCCTACAGGAAGTTCACTATCTTTATTATCTAGTCTTGGTCCCTCACCATCTCTATCTGCCTATCAGGCAGTCTTCCTTAACAGAGTTGGTAGTGGCAGTACGAAGTCTAATTCCTCAGTACAGTTTTCATACATATAAAATATAGGGGGCATATGTTTCTGTAAGGAACAGTATAAATACTGTTGGCGCACCAAATGCCATGTAGTGCAAGCTGCTGTACTTGGCAGAGAGGAGGGTGGCTAGTGAATAGGAGATGCAGGGAACTTACTCTTTGAGTTGCTTTGGAATGACATTCTTTTCTACCCTAGTAATTTTACCCTGTGGGTAGATTGCACTCAATGTGGACTTAAAGGACAAGAAAGCATTTTAGGATTCAGATGCCAGCGTAAGAGCATGTCGCAGCAAGAGGTGGACCATGTGTACAGTATAGCAGAAGCACTGAAGATCTACACTCCGTCAAAGGCAACTCTGAATTGTCCCAGTTTGAAGGAACAATTGGGTTGAGTAAACAGATGAATTTTCCCTGCCTGAAATTACCAGAATATCACCTTTCTTTCTTTTCAATGGGACTTGTGAGTGTAATGAGGTGATACTTTGGGGACCTGTATCTTTTCTGTTGTTGTAAATGAATGCCCTAGCAAAAAGCAACTTCAGAGGAGTATTGCACCAATTCTAGTTAGTGTATAACAAGAGCCAGGTATTGAGGAGGGGGGAGAAGCTGGAATATTAGAGAGACAGGGAACAAGCCACAGCCAGTTCTCAGCCAGCCAGCTTCCCAGACCTAACAGAGTAAGAGCTGTCTTCATGGGCCCTCAGACTGACTGGTTGCTCTGACAGAAGTTTTGGGTTTTCCTGTGTATTTCTTTCCCTGCCCAGCTATTTTGCTTCCTGGTTTGACTCTCCTAGAGCTAGGATTAAAGGTGTATATGAGCACTGCCTGGCTGTTAGGCCTTGAACTCACAGAGATCCAGTGAAATCTCTGTCTCCATAGTGATGGGATTAAAGGTGTGGGTCACCACTCCCTGACCTTCATAGGTAGCTGTGAGTGATTCTGTCTTATGATATCTCACACTATTTCTATTAAATATACAATATATCACCAGAGGAGAAATGTTTTCTTTTGAATAGAGTTTATCATTCTGGGGAAGGCGTGGTAGCAGGAGCAGGGGTGATCATATTTCATTCACACACAGAAAGTAGAGAGAAAAGCAGAAAGTGGATCGAAGCTATAAAACCTCAAAGCCAATATTGTACATCTTCCAGCAAAGTTCTGCTTCCTAAAGGTTCTATAACACTCCCAAGCAGCACCACAACCAAGTGTTCAAACACAAAAGTCTGTGGAAACATTTCTTTTTCTAGTCACTACAGGATTCAAACCGCACAGGGAAACCTGGAGATACTTCACCTGAAGTGGAGGCATGTGTAGGCTAGAGAGGAGCTGAGGTCACCAGGGTCAACAAAGTGTGCTACTGGTCTACTTCAGGTGCATTAATTACTTCCTAGAGCAGCTCAGATGTATTATAGACAAGGTGTTCTTCCCACACCCCCTTTCTCTGTGCTGCTAGGCATCAAATCCATGGCTTTGTGCATGTAAAACAGACATACCAACTAAGCTATTTCCCAGCCCCAGAAACAGGATCTTGATATTACTCTCTCCCTTCCCACTTCTGTCTCTGTTTTCTTGGGTGAGAGTATTTATTTGCTTGCTTGTTTGTTTTTTCAAGACAAAGTTTCTTTTTATAGTCCTGAATGCTAGTTATCTTGGAACTTTCTCTGTAGACCAGGAGGTAAGCCCCATCACAGAGATCCACCTGCCTCTGCCTCCCACGTGCTGAGATTAAAAGTGTGTGCCACCACCCAGCTTCTGTCTTTTTTTTTTTTTTTTTTTTTAAAGGTCTCACTATTTAGCCTTCGTTGGTAGCAGCTCACAGAGATCCATCTGCCTCTGGAGTGCTGGGATTAATGGATGAGACTTTACATGAAGTTCAGAAATAGGATTTTTTTTTCTTTTTCTATTTTTTTGAGTAGGGTTTCTTTGTATAGTCCTGGCTGCTCTGGAAGTAACTCAGTAGATCATGCTGGCCTTGAACTCACAGAGATCCACCTGCCTCTGCCTCCCAAGAGGCAGGGATTAAAGTCATGCACCACCATGAAACAGGATTTTAATAGCCCAAGCTAGACTTAAGCTGATCCTGATCTTCCTGTCTTGGCTTCCCAAGCAGGCGCACCACCATGCTTGACACAGCAATATTTTTTTCCTTTATTTTATTTTTTTTTTTTTTTGCTGTTGTTTTTGTTGGTGGTGGTGGTGTTGTTTAAGAAAAGATTTAGGGGGCTGGAGAGATGGCTCAGAGGTTAGGAGCACTGACTGCTCTTCCAGAGGTCCTGAGTTCGATTCCCAGCATCCACATGGTGGCTCACAACCATCTGTAATGACATCTGGTACCCTCTTCTGTATACTGTAAACATAATAAATAAATAAATTTTAAAAAAAGAAAAGATCTCATAGTGTAGCCCTGACTAGCCTGAAAATCACTATGTAGACCAAGCTAGCCCCAAACTCAGATTCTCACACACACACATACCCCTCCCAAGGGCTGAGCCACCATGTCTGGTTTTACCCATTCTCGTCTTACTCCCCTCTCCCCCACTTTATTGACTTACTTCCTTTTTCCAACCCATCTCCCTTTTATGTTTGTTTTGGTGACCCAGTGAGGTTAATTAGGTTTGGTCACATGACCACTAATGAGTTATTTCAGGAGCATGGTCAATTTACCAGTAGCTACTGCCTCAGCCACATTAACTGTCAGTAACTCTGTAGGAAAGTGTGTAGTCTGGTGAACTCTTCCCATCCATAACAGGATGCTGACAGGCCCAGTTGTATGCAGTTCCTGTACACGTAATCAGAGCTGCTGTGAGGCCAAGAACACAGCAGCATGTCATACACCAAGTCAGTGTTCCATACAACCCTTCCCTGTTCTCCAGCTCCTACAGTCTTTATTTTCCATTCCTCTTCCAGAATGTTCCCCAGGCCTTGAAAGGGATAATACAAATATCCCATTTATGGTCAAGCATTTAAGGGTCACTTATTCTCAGCATTTGGGCCAGTTATAAGTCTCCATAGTAACCATTTACCACTGAGGGGGACAACAAAGCAAAACGAAAGAAGTGACCACAGCACTGCTCTCTGGGCAGTGTGATAGTCGCAGCAAGCCCATTTAGCTTCTCCCCAGGCTCTGTGACCTCCAGTCCACGCTTAAAATACCAGGCGTGAACTTCCTCCACAGAGCAGGCCTCAACCTCTGTCAGAAAGCAGTTGGTGACCCTGCTTGTATGTCTTAGAGGGCAAAGGTGCTTACTACCAAACCTGAGGACCTGAGTTCGGTGGCAGAAATCTCCACGATGGAAGGAGAAAACTGCCTCTTTAAATCATCCTCTGACTGCCACCATGGCATGTGTGCTGATTAATTAATTAACTAATTCATGCAAAATACCTAACTTTTTTTTTAAATATACTTATTTTCTTTTTTTTTAAACTTCATTTATTTATTTATTTATTTATTTATTTATTTGCCTTGGTGTTTGCCTGGAACTGGAACTACAGACAGTTGTTAGCTGCCATGTGGGTGCTGGGAATCGAACCCGGGTCCTCTGGAAGAGCAGACGGTGCTCTTAACCGCTGAGCCATCTCTCCAGCCCCCCAAAATACCTAACTTTTAAAAGAGGTCAGAGCAGACGGTGCTCTTAACCGCTGAGCCATCTCTCCAGCCCCCCAAAATACCTAACTTTTAAAAGAGGTCAGCACCATGTTACTCCTTCAGGATCTTTAGGTAAAAGAATAATATTTAAATAAGAATGTTGAACAAATCCTGGTTCATTTGTTTTCTTGAAGTTTTGAGTATGCTCAGATAGTCATAAGAGTTGAAGAAGAGACAGAGCTGGTAGAGCATGGGCTACAGCTGGAGAGATGGCATGGCAGATAAGAGCTACCCAAGCTGCAAACCACAACCCCTGAACAGCTTGAGATCAGAAGGAACTTAAGAGAGACATCCAGAGATTCCCCTAGGAAGAGAAAATAGAGAAGATCTCCTTAGATCAATTGGGATCATAACAGGTTGCAACCAGGAAGAGGTGGGAACAAATCATGAGAGAAGGAGATGGTTGAGTGAGAGGAGCAACAAAGAGGGAGAGAAAAAAAAAAGAGAGATGGATACCTTGGTAGAGGAAGCCAGTGTGGGGTTTGAAAAGAGACGAGGTGCTAGGGAAACCTCTAAGAATTCAATCTGTTCCTAACTAGGTCTCTAGCCAATAGTGGAGAAGGTACCTAAACAGGACTTCTCCTATAATCAAATAATAACCACTCCAAGTGTCATCACAGAATCTGCATCCAGCAATGAATGGAGGTGGAGATGGAGATCCATGACTGATCACTGAGCCAAGCTCCCTGTCCAGCTAGAGAGTAGGGGAGGAGAGTCTGTATTAGCAAAGGGATAGAGATTATGAGGAAGAGTCCCACAGAGATGGCTGGCTCGACCTCTGGGTAGCTCACTGAATCAAGAACAGCCTGGGGAACTATCAGGAAAAGGAACTAGGTCCTCTAAGGTTAGGCAACTGTTGATTGGCAAGGGCAGTATGTAGAACCTCAAGGAGTGGGATCAGACTGTGTTTCTGTGGGTGGGCTGGCACCTTGAAGCCCATTCCCTGCAGAGGAGCACCTAACCCAATCTTGATATTGGGGTGGATGCACCATGCTGAGCTGACCTACCTTGGGACTTCTTGCCCTTTTGGGGGAGGGGGTTGGGTGATGGGGTGGAGGCTGACGGTGGACTGGGAGAGCAAGTAGGGGAATACATGGGAAAAAAAGATCTTTTTTTTAATAAATAATTTAAAAAAAGTGGGGGGAGCTTGCTTTCCCAGAGGACCCAGATTCAATTCCAGCACCCATATGGTAGCTTACAACTTTGTAACTCGTCTTACCTCTGTGGGTACCAGGTATGCTTGGGATACACGGACATACATGCAGGCAAAACATCCATATATATAAACTTAAATTCAAAAGTTAGAAACATAATTGCATGAGGTTAAAGGGTTCCAGGACTTAAAGGAATCCTAAATATATATGTAAATGTAGAAGTAGGAAGTAGGTGTTGGGGCTCCAAGAGGGTGCCATTATAGCACAGCCTTACTGGTTAGAACTGAAGGGTTTGGAACAAGACAAGCCCATTAGAATGGAACTCAGAAGCTATTATGAGCTACCTCGTTTAGCTTGTTCCTTATCTTTCCTATGGCTCTTCTCCCAGAGTCCTCACATACCCAGCATACAGATTTGAAGACTACACAGTGCATGGATCACATCTGACAGAGTACTTACTAGTGGGGCTTAGTGAGTTGTGTTCTATGTGAATGGTTAAGAGCACAGGCTCTCTGCTTCTGCTTGCTTTCTTCTCTGTGAGGTGGGGTGCCCTGACACCTACCTTATGGTTGCTCTGAGGCTTGTGTGTGTGTAAAGGTACATGGCCAGATGTCAGTCAGTGCTCTTAACCACTGAGCCATCTCTCCAGCCCAAGATGTCATGCTCTAGTTCTTTTATGTTCAAGCCAGATGCTCTGGTCTCTGGTGGGTAGTTGGTGGGCCACACAGAGGGTTTTAATGAACATTTGCATTTTAGATTCTATTTGTATTTCTCCTTTAGAACAGGTGACAGTGAATTTTTTTTTTCTTGCTTGTCACCTGCGTATTTACTTTTTTGGTTGTTTGTCCTTAAACATTTGGTAGCCCTCTTTGGTCAAATGCACCTGTTTTCCCTACTGAAAACAGAAAACAATTGGTTATACACATCTGCAAATGGTCACATTATGTTGAGACCTTTATTAAATATACTATCTGAGATTTATGCATTAGAAAAATAATATTTAGAAAAAATATTTGTTATTTACTCTTAATAAAAGTGGTCACTGGATAGAAGTTGTTGTGAAGAAAAAAATTAAGTTTTATTCTTCTAACTCCTAAGGGAACCCATCTAAAATTGAGCTTTGTGTGAATTCTGACATAGAGAAAGGTAATATGCAGAGGGAAGTACAGATCACTGAGTACTTTTTGTTCTCTATAGGTTGGGAATCCACGCGTTGAACTTACCCTCTCAGAACTTCAAGATATGGCAGCCAGACAACAACAGCAAATTGAAAATCAGCAGCAAATGTTGGTTGCCAAGGTACATTCAAAATGAAACATCATTCAGCATGTGTATTTTTCTACTGGCCTTTCAGATTGAGGTTACCTTGGTGGGTTGTGAGATGGGGCTGTGCCAGGGAAGTGCTGAGCAGCGTTTATGTGTTGCATTCTGTAATGGCACAGGTACCTGAACTTGTGGTTCTCGAACACATGCCATCACAGAATAGGAAATGGCTGCTCCTAGGTAAACGGCAGACAGCTGTGGAAAGAAAAGATACTTCCCATTGTTACTTCCAGGTTCCCTAGGTGGGCTCTCTGTCATGTAGCTGGTTTTACTGTCCTAAAGAAGGCGGGCAGTCTGATGAACACTCAAGCAGGGCTCTGGAAGAGTCATGGCCAGTTAACAAACAGGCCACCCATCCACTCATACTCACACACTTTAAAAAAAAAAAAGTTGTGTCAAAGCTTCCTGTACCTCAAGAATAAAAATATTAAAAATTAAAAAAAAACAGTATTATAGAGCTAGAGAGATGACTCAGTAGTAAAGAGTCTTGCTGCTTTTTCAGAGGACCTAAGTTCAGTTCCCAGCACTCATATAAGGCAGCTCACAACTGCCTGTAACTCTAGCTCCAGGGGATCTGACAGCCTCTTCTTTTTGGTCTCTGTGGGCTCTTACATATAGCTCTTACACACACACACACACACACACACACACACACACTTTAAAAATGTAATGAAGAAAAATTTGTTGCTACTTTCCACAATGTAAGTCACAGGTTAATATTTAATCTGAAATATTTGAGCATGAATTTCTGTACCGTAGTGTAGGACATAAAGACTATAGGATCATGCATAAGCCTCATTTTGTTGCACTTTATGCACACAGATGGGACCACAAATACTTACTGTTGACTGTCCTTTAAAGTATATTTTCACATAAGTAGGAGAAAAACTGTTAAGTATTACGTGCATTTTTTAAAAAACTTTATTTATTTATTTATTTGCCTTGGTGTTTGCCTGGAACTGGAACTCCAGACAGTTGTTAGCTGCCATGTGGGTGCTGGGAATCGAACCCAGGTCCTCTGGAAGAGCAGACGGTGCTCTTAACCGCTGAGCCATCTGTCCAGCCCCTATTACGTGCATTTTATTTTAGGATTGTTCTATTATGAAATGTTTCACCATTTAAAGACCCTAATGAAGAAAGAAAAAAGTCCCTTGATGGCCTAGTGTGAGTTACAGATTGAAGGTTCATCCCTTTCTTCTTCCCATGTAGAACACTGCTGTCTAGAAAATTGAGTGAAGGACCCTTGGAAGTACTTTGTAACATCAGGAGCCCTGTGCAGACAGCAGGAAGGAAGGCTGGTGGGGTGTGACAGATATGATGGCACACAGGACAATGTAGGCATAGACAAGTCCTCACTGTGACCTTTCAGCAGAGGCACCAGCACGAACAGAATGTACAGATCAGTGCATGTAGTCAGGTCTCCTTAAGGCTCCTCCCCAAACTCATATTGTAATGTATAAAGGAAATCAAAAGTTTCTATTTGTAGAGTTTAGATTTTTCATTCTTTGTTAGGAACAACGTTTACATTTTCTAAAGCAACAAGAGCGCCGCCAGCAGCAGTCTATTTCTGAAAATGAAAAGCTTCAGAAATTGAAAGAACGAGTTGAAGCCCAGGAAAACAAGCTGAAGAAGATTCGTGCCATGAGAGGACAAGTTGACTACAGCAAAATTATGAACGGCAATCTGTGTATGTGCCTACAGCCCCTGTGCCCACACACCCAGGCTGAGTCTAGCCAGACAGGCCGGTTGCTGGCAGATCCTGTCGCAATCTACATGGCATTTTGATGTTTTCACACTTTACTCTCACCTGTAGGAAAGAGGACAAAGTTCATTGGGTTAATTGATTTCTTCAAATTACATAAATTCTTTGCAAAAAAAAAAAAAAAAACTAATGAAGTCTGAATAAGGTTGTGCTCTAGTATGGTACTGTTTGAAATTAATTTTCTGTTTTTTAATAGAAATTTAATTGCATTTTATAGGGCACAATATAGTTTGAAGAATGTATGTGATATGTATTAGTTAATCAGGAGGTTCACATTTCTGTTTGCTTGAACTTAAAATTTTTGATAAGTTTATGGTGATTTTTGCATATTTATGACATGCAGTTTGTTTCAGAATAGCTCTGGCCCTTCTGTTATGGTGATTATATCAGCCCTTTGTATTGCTGTCAGGCTGCTCTAGGGCTAGAAGGAGTAGTCTGTTTTTGCTTAACTACTTAAATCTTATCCATGCTTTAAGATGACCATACAGCCAAGTATGGTAGCACATGCCTGTGATCCCAGCCCTTGACGGGCAGAGGCTGGAGGACAAGGCTATGGAGTAAGGCCTCATCTCAACAGATGGTCAGTGACATCATGCAGGTGCTTCTTTTGCCTCTGTGTGAATTCTGTTTTTTTTGTTTGGTTTGGTTGATTGGTTTTTGTCACTTTAATGGATGTCTGCTTAATGTGACAATGGTGAGTAAGATTTCACAGCAAAGCTTTTATCTTTCTGAATTCTGAAGTACCTTGACAAAATTAGCTTTTGTATTAACTTCTCTGAAGAATATTCATTACCTAATGCAAGCATAATTATTGACTTTGTAAATAGTCACATCATGGATTTCAAAGTCTGTTGGAGTGTTCTGGAGCTGGGAAGGCTAGAACACTTGCCTGGCAAATGTGAGACTCAGGGTTTCTCCAACTATAGCTCTTGGAAGGAAAAATAATCTGTTTTAGGTTATGCGTCTTTTTTATTTTCATGCATACACTTCAGTATAAGGCTAGCACTAAATAATACCAAAATTGAGTGTAATGTATAGAAATGAAGACAGAGCATGTTCCTTAAGTGATCGTGTTCCTTTTTGCTAATTACAGCTGCTGAGATAGAAAGGTTCAGTGCTATGTTCCAGGAAAAGAAACAAGAAGTTCAGACTGCAATCTTACGAGTGGATCAGCTTAGTCAGCAACTAGAAGACTTAAAGAAAGGAAAACTGAATGGGTTCCAGTCATACAATGGCAAGTTGACAGGACCAGCAGCAGTGGAGTTGAAACGACTCTACCAAGAGCTACAGGTAATTGCCTGGGTCTGGGGCTTCAGCCTTACTCAGTGGGGGCAAAACATTCAAATTTCAATCTTTAACATTTCCATTTCTCTGGCTTGGAGAGACAGCTTGGAGCTCTTAGGTACTTAAGTTTTTGCAGAAGAACCACGTTCAGTTTCCAGCACCACAGGAATTCCACTTCTGATGGCCTCTTCTGTTCCTCAGGCATTGCAAATACATGATGTATATACATACAGGAGAGCAAAAACACTCATTACATAAAATAGATAAACCTAAAAAAGATTCCCACTTCTCAAAAGCTGCCTGACATTCAACAGGTTTTGTGATTTATTTATTTTTTATTAGCATGTGCTAAAACAGGTACTGGATCATTTTATGAAGACACTCCCCTACAGACAAGATCACTGAGCCACCGTTGGTACTATCTTCTTTACCTTACCATTCCTTTACATTTTAAAGCAACTATTAAGTGTGTAGGGTTTAAAAGGATATTTTCGGTGAGATATGTTGTAAGGCTATTTTGTTGAGGTAGCTTTTTGGACTGCAGTTTCTTTTTAGTGTTTTGCCTTCTGTCTTGTTTACATGCACAAATTGGAATGTGTGAGTGTGCAAGTATGTGCACTAGTGTTATGGGTTCATGAAGAGTTTACCAAGATAATTAATTGCTTAGTCTCCTACAAGGGATACTTTCTAATGGTGCCTAGTACCTCCTATTTAATTTTTTTTTTGTTTCTTTTAGTATTTATTTTATGTGAATTGGTGTTTTGCCTGCATGTATAACTGTGTAAGGGTGTCAGATCTTGGAATTACAGACAGTTGTTAGCTGCCATGTGGATGCTGGGAATTGAACCTAGGACCTCTGGAAGAACAGTCAGTGCTCTTAACCTCTGAGCCATCTCTCCAGCCCTCATTTTTTAAAAAATATCAGTTACTGGGAATGGTGAAATTGCTCAGTGGTTAAGAGCACTTACTACTCTTTCAGAAGAGTAGAGTTTGGCTCCCAGCACCCAGGTTGGGCAAATCACAACCGCCTATATTTCCAGGTCTAGGAATCCAGCGCTCCTTTAGGCTTGATCAGAAACCTACACACTCTGGCATAAACTTGCACACACACACACACACACACACACACACACACACACACACACAAATAAACAAATAGTAATAAAGCAAACATCAGGTATAGTCCAGTGAAGTGAGTGCTGTATTTTGAATTTAGGGCTCTCTTTGTAACCTTCCTGTGACTTCCATAGTTGAAGTTCCTCATTCAGTAGTCTGAGGCTCCGTCCTGGATTCTGAGCTGCTGCAGGGACTGCCTTCTCAGGACTCCAGGCTTGGCCTCAGAGAACACTGTTGGCCCTTGTCCTGCATGTGCTTTGGAGAGATGAATAGATGAAGGGGTATGTTCTGTCTTTGTTCCATAAGCACTCTATTGAGTGAGCATGAACTCAAGACCAACAAGTGGGGATATCGGTAGATTTTTTTGTCTACCATTATTTATAAAGCCTTGGGTTTAATCTCCTGCACCAAAAATCAAACAAAAGCTACTTCTGTTCTGGTTTCCCTGTGATGCTCCTGCTCACCAGTGGCAGGTCATATATGCAAACACATCCAGACCCCAAGCTGCACTTTCCTTTTCTCTTCTGTTTCCTTTTCTTTCTTTCATCTCACTGGAAATGAGAATTTGACCTTTTTCTGTTTTCTTTTCTTTTTGTTTTTGTCTTTTCAGACATGGTTTCTCTATATTGCTCTGGCTGTCCTGAAACTTACTCTGTAGATAGGTTGGCCTCAAACTCAGAAGTCTTTTGCTTTTTCTTCTTTAGTGCTAGGACTAAAAGCATGTACCACCACACCTGGCTACAAATTTGACATTTTGATTAATATAAATATATTTTTAGTTTAGAAATTGTTCTACTTTATTAAAAATAAAGGACAAATATCCTATTCATAAATTCTGTTTTCCAAAACAATTTGCACACATAAGGGGGGGTCTTGTTGAGAAAACATATTAATATTAAAAAGTACAGTTTTCTGCTTCTAGGTCACTGCTAGGTTGTGGGGAGGAGGCAAACCTCAGACTACTGTTAAGCTATATTCTCAACTTTGCAGATTCGTAACCAGCTTAACCAGGAACAGAATTCCAAGCTCCAGCAGCAGAAGGAGCTGTTGAACAAACGCAACATGGAAGTGGCCATGATGGATAAGCGGATCAGCGAGCTTCGTGAGCGCCTCTATGGCAAGAAAATCCAGGCATGTAAAAAGGCGTCTGTGAGCTATTAGGGTTTTGTCTAAAAGTTGCCACTTGTTGCTGAGCCTGTTGGTATACACTGAATCCCAATTCTTAGACGGTGGAGACAGGAGATTTATAAATTAGCGGCCAGTCTGGGCTACATAGGGAGAGTGTGTCTCAGCAACAACAAAAATCTTGAACAAAGTGCTATAGAGTTATATTTTCCAAAGTATTTGCTATTTTAAATTTCACAGATAGAAAATACTCTGAACAAAAACTGAAATAGTACAGGAATATTCACAAGGAAATATATCAGTTTTCCCCCTATTCACCAGAGCTGATAATTGCTAATGGTTCTAGTCTTTTGCTTAATTCAGAAACAAAGGTATAGAAAAGTGTAGAATTTCCAATGGAAATGGGATTGTGGAGATCACATTAGTTGGTTTGTACCACTGTCTCATTCCATTACTATCTAAGGCTGTACCATGGTCTAGGGTCTGCCTGCCCTTCACCACCCTCCGAGTCATGCTGCCTCTCAGTGTATGAATGGGAACCAGCACTATGCTCTGTGTCTGACTGGAAGCCACATCCAGCCCCTACCCTAGGTTTCCATGCACATGCTTCAGACAGTTTGTGACAGAGGTGTCTGTCCTCTTGCCTGTCTCAGTCACTGTGAGGAGGCGGTGTGGGCGGCATAGGCTTTGCCCAGCCGAAGTGGATTTAGAGGATGCTGGAAGACGAGAACTAGATGTCAACAATCTGTTTCTTATAGAGCTACCTACCCTGTTTTTTAAACCTGAGTTTAAAGGTCAGTAATTTGAGTAGTTTCAGGTGATGCTTTGTTCTCAGGATTAATAAATAGCACAGACACTGTGAGAGACAAGATTCTGTGTGATTTTTTAAAAAATATTTATTTTTATTTTATGTGAATTGGTGTTTTGCCTGCATGTATAACTGTGTAAGGGTGTCAGATCTAGGAATTACAGACAGTTGTTAGCTGCCATGTGGTTGCCCGGGAATCGAACTTGGGTCTTCCAGAAGAACAGTCAGTGCTCTTAACCGCTGAGCCATCTCTCCAGCCCCTGTGTGCTTCTTTATATAGAGTAATGAAGAAAGAGAAGGAAGAGAGGTAAAGAAAGATCTTCAGGAATTGGTCTATATGGATTTTTTTTCTATTTTAGATTTGTGGGTATGTGTGTTGCCTACATGTATGTCTATGTGCCACATGCACACAGTACACACAAAGGCCAGAAGAGAGGGTTAATCCTCTGGAACTGGAATTACATACAGTTGTTAGCTGCCACATGGGTCCTAGGAACCAAACCCAGGTCCACTAGAAGAGCAGCCAGTGTTTCTAGCTGCTAAAGCAGCTCTCCAGTGGCTTATGTGTTATCAGAGGCTGGCAAATCTGAAAGCTGCAACATGGAGACCCAGCAGCT
>PVIH01007029.1:29124-104728 GCA_004025045.1 Sigmodon hispidus
AAAAAAAAAAAAAAAAAAAAAAAAAAAAAAAAAAAAAAAAAAAAAAAAAAAAAAAAAAAAAAAAAAAAAAAAAAAAAAAAAAAAAAAAAAAAAAAAAAAAAAAAAAAAAAAAAAAAAAAAAAAAAAAAAAAAAAAAAAAAAAGCCTTCTTGGCAACATCTATACTATTGTTTGTGCACCTATCTGAATATCACAGCTTAGCCAGGATGCATAAAATTAACCAAAAAACAAAACTCCCATCACAAGACTGATGAGGTGGTTCAGCAGCAAACATACTTGACAACATGAGTTGAAGCCCAGGGCCCATGTGCTGTGATAGAACGTAAAAAACCAACTCCTGTAACAAGCTGTCCCTGACCTCCACTTGTGTACACACACAATTTTAAAAAAATGTCACAAATAGCTAGATGTGTTATGCTATTTCAGGGATCTTGAAAAAAAATGGTGTTTTTGCAGAGTTGTGGCCCTACTGAAGATCTAGGTACTTCTGAATATTTGGGAAGGTCTTGAGTCTTTCTTTCCCAGCATACAGACAATTTTAGGAATCCATGGTTCCCCCATTTAAAGCCTTCCTAGCAAGGAGCTATAAGGAGCCTATGGTCCTTGTCAACTTAGAATCCTGTTGTACACCCTTTTGATCTTGGCCAGTGTCTTTTACCTGGTTATGTCCTTTCTTATAAAAGCAGAACTGTTTTCAGAGATGCAGGGTTCCTGTCAGGACTGGAGCATCAGCTGAGCACCTCGCCCTGTATCCTTACAATAACTCTGATTCTAACTATAGATATAGACACAGAGGCTCAAAGAGACAAGTTACTGGTCTGAGACAGTATAGTAATAAGTAACAAAGAGCAAGCAGGCTTTGACCAATACCTCTGTCCACACCCTGTGAACAGCCTTCCCTGGGAGAAAGGGGTAGCTCATGGGTTACTAGGGCTTGTACTGGCATCATGCCAGCTTCTTGTTTTTGTAGCTCACTAGCAGGTAGGTGTTTAGTATGAATCACGTTCTCTGAAGGGTCCCTTCTACATGTTAGTCTTTCAGGGCAAGTGACTTCCCAGGTTACAAGCTGAGTGATTTTTCTCTTTGCCAGCCTGGCAGCCTCTCACTAAACTTAGTAGTTAAGAGAATCTTGATTCTGATTTCATCCTTATTGCAGCTGAACCGTGTGAATGGCTCATCATCACCGCAGTCATCCCTGAGCACATCTGGTCGGGTTGCTGCTGTGGGTCCTTATATCCAGGTTCCTAGTGCTGGGGGATTTTCTCTCCCAGGGGACCCTGTAAAGCCTCAGTCTCTCACCATTGCCTCAACTGCTGCCCATGGAAGATCCAAATCTGGTAAGTTGCCCAGTCCTCTCCTCTGGGGAGTGCATGAGAAGAGAGTGGTGTGGAGGTTGCGGCAGCCCCTGCCTCTATATTTAACTCAGGCTCTGCCCCCCCACCCAGGTTCCTGGTTTCTGTAATACCAGAGACCCTAAAACAAGAACATATTATCTTTACTGATCTGAAGATCTTGACTATGCTTTTCAAAACACAAATAATAAATTACAAAGGTGCATATAGCACAGGCTTCTTTATCCCTAAGTACTATGACTCTGGGGTCTGTAGCTAGGAAAGGCTGCCTTCCTGTAGACAGTGGTACAGCTGTTCCAGCTTCATCTGTCAGAAAATCCACAAACTTGAGTTGGGTGTGGCTACAAAGCCATGGGTCAGACTTCCAGCACAAGAGGTCAGGGCCAGGAAAAGAAAAGGGGAAAAAAAAAACCAAAAACCTCCAGCCTCTTTCTTTGGTCTTTACAGTTGTACAATGTGATGACTCAGGGCTTCAGCACTACGCTCTAAGTTCACTCACTGCGTGGTGTTCTAGCCAGGCATAGGGCTCTTACGTGGAAAGTATGATTGTTTTTCAACTAATACATGTATGGTGACATGTACCTGTGATTCTAGTACTCAAGAGGCAGGGGGTAAAAAGATGGCTCCTAGTTCAAGGCCAGCCTAGGCTATACAAGGAGACCCTCTCTAAAAAAATAAATGTTTCCTTACAATAAGACTTTATGACTAGGGTTGGCATACACACACACACACACAGAGAGTCAAGAACGTGTGCCATGGCATACTAAATGTGTGTATCAAATTTGTGAAAATATTGTTCTCCTGGTATAAAGTCCATGTTTTGAGTCTTCCCCGACACAGGATTGGAAACCAGTTTGTAGTAGTCTTTTGTGCTGCTTGTATCACTAACTGGAGAGCCAGCCTCCTCCATTCAGCAACCAGGATATGCAGAAAAACCCACAGATTGGCAAGGGATAGACTTTTCTGAGGGGAAAATAAGGAAACACACACTTTCTGATGGTAACTTTCTTTTACTTCATCTTAGAAAAAAATCTTTCTGAAAATCTGTCTCCACACAGCTACATTTTGTACATACAGCTACATATCTCTCTTTACATACATACATCTCTCCTGCACAGCCATAAATCTCTCTATGTAGTTAGATCTCTTATCACAGTTACATCTCTCTCCACAAAGCCACATCTGTACATATCATCTACATAATTCACCACACAGCCATATCTCTTCGTAGATGTCTCTCTATATCTCTCTCATTTCTCTCTCTGCCTATTCAGCTACATCTCTACCCTACATACATACATCTCTCTCTGTCCAGCAAAAACTCTGGGCAAATATGAATTACATTTTTAGGGTCACAAAGCATGTCTTGAGTAAACAATCAGAGACAGAGCCATTTTGATATATGTAAGGAATCTCATGGTTTCTCTCAGACTTGGAATTCACTGACTGTTCAATGAATACGGAAGGGTGTAGTGGTCTGAGTGGTCTTAATGTTGTCAACCAAACTTTAACAGACACTCAGGAACTTGTTCTTGTGTATTCTCTGAAGAGGAAGCTAGTCTTTTAAATTTGCTCTTCAGTCTAAAATTAGCTGTCTTTGTGACTGAGAAGACTGTTACTTTCCTATGTCAGTCTGAGTAATGAAAAATGTCCTAGTTTTATTTCTATTCATCAGAATTACATAGATTAAGCAGAAATAATCCTTCTGACCATCCACAGCTATATGTGTGCCCCATAGATAGAATATTTCATGAATAAACACACAAGCAGTGGGAAAAATAGCCATAGCTGTTTTTAGGGAAGAAATGTGGCACATGAGAAAAACTCCAGACAGAAACAACCAGTCATTTACAATCAGTGAACCTTACCAAGTGGAGCTAACCATAAGAAAGTTACTCATCTAGTGGGTCGACCTGCTGAATAGAGTTGTCATGTGTTGTATACTCCCACAGCTTCCAGAAGCTTGCTTGCCCTTTGTTGCAGAAAGGCCTTGTGTTTGAGACAGGGTCTCACTGTGTGGCCTTGGCTGGCCTTGAGCTCACAGGGTTCCTCCTCCTCTGTTTTGCTGGGATAAAGTCATGCACCACCACACCAGGCATTTTTGCTTTTTACTGCTTGGCACCTACTATACACAGCTACATCTGCCATTCTGGCTCCTTCTGATTATAGCCAAGGGGGTTTCCCCACCCTCGTGGGCCAGACCCCACTCTGAGCTCTTTATGACCAGGTGTTAGCAGTCAGATGGGGGCATCATTTGTTGGTGGGCAGTTATGAGTCCCCATCCACGTTGTATGTGAATGTCTCAGTGACAAATAGCTCTGTCCTCCTCTACTGATGTCGTTGTCTAAGGTTCCAAACTGAGGATGCCACCTGTTTCCACTCTCTACATATACGTAAACGTTGTATAGCCTCATAAGGTTGGCATTAGATGTCTTTTTATATATTTATTTTCATTTTATGTGAATTGTTGTTTTGCCTGCATGTTTAACTGTGTAAGGGTGTCAGATCTTGGAATTACAGACAGTTGTTAGCTGCCATGTGGATGCTGGGAATTGAACTCAGGTCCTCCGGGAAGAACAATCAGTGCTCTTAACCGCTGAGCCATCTCTCCAGCCTGCCATTAGATACCTTTAACCTTATTCCTCCCATTGTAGCTGAAAGCAGCTTGCACAGGTTCTGTGTGAACTCAAGCTGGGACCTGGATTTCAGCTGTGGAGCTAGGATGAGAAATTTCTCTTTAGGGGACTCTGATCTCTAGCTGGCTGTCCTGGTTTTGTTACACAGATGGCTACAGTAGATGTAGAGGGGTCAGCACGTGGACAGTATCAGAACTGGACGTCGGGCCTGATTACAGTTCCTCCCAGCACTTTGCAAGCCTGCTTGTGAACTGTATGTCTTCTGATAGCTGTATTGAGGCACTGTTGTTCTATAATACACGCTGAATCAACAATTATTTGTTTTTCCAAACTGACAAAGGCCTCTTAATTACCCCTGCACTTGAAAGCAATATTGTGCTAATACACTGGTCCCTTCTAATCCAGTTATGGAGTTGGGAAGGGGCCCCACATATGTGGTCATCCACAGACAAGGTTGGACTCCAAGTGACAGATGCTGGCACAGGAAGGGCTATGTTATGGATGTGTGTGGAGGGAGGTTTGCTTGCTTCTCAAGAATTAAGATGAGCTTCTGGGCATAGTGCACACACAGGAGGCTAAAGCAGAAGGACGGAAAGTTACAGGCCGAGCTGGGCTACATTGTGAAAAACCTATCTCAGAAAAAAAAAAAAAAAGTTGTTTCTTGGTCCTCTCATGGCTGCTTCCCATAAAACTCCCCATTGCTCTGAGATTTCTTTTTTTTTTAAAAAAAAATTATTTATTTATTATACAAAAGAGGGCAACAGATGCAAATATAGATGGTTGTGAGCCACCATGTGATTGCTGGGAATCGAACTCAGGACCTCTGGAAGAACAGCCAGTGCTCTTGACTTCTGAGCCTGCTCTGAGATTTCAGAGGCTACTGGGCAACGGTATGTGTTCCTGTGAGCCTGAGATCAGAAAATCCCATCTCAGCCCACCTACTTACACCATGGCCTCCAGTTGGCCTCACCTTTCCAGGAAGCTTAGTTTCCATCTGGGTGCCTCTGTGCCTCCAGTCACTCAACCAAAAGGGAATGAACCAAGTGATAGTTTGTATTGGCTCTGAAATATCTCACCAGTGCTGGGCTAGCACTGCCTTGGAGCCTTGTGACTTAGCACTAGAATCACTGACTGGCACACACCAGCCAGAGCGTGCAGAGCAGCTGTGGTACATGCCACTGCTCTAGCAGGTCCTGTAGAACATCCTGGAGCAACAATCCTGGCTAATTCCTGCCCATGCCTAGCTGCTGTGGGGTTGGAAGCAGGCAGCCAAAATCAGCCCACACCTGTGCCTGTCCGAGAGAGGTAAAGTTCTAAGTCAGGGCAAACAGTAGACCCACAGTTCAGGTCAGTTGTGTGCACCCTTTTTCAGTTTGGAAAATGCTCTGTAATAACCATCTTGTCTGGATTTCCTGGAAACTTGGGATTGATGACTTGGCTTTCTAATCATTGCAACAAAATGTTAGCTGCTGTTCCTGCTGCTACCCAATCAGAAAGAACTTGGACTGATCTCTTGTGGGCATAGATTGTTTTAGAGGAAAATGATTTTGCACAATAAAGGAGAAAGTTTATTCTAATCTTGGAAATCATACAAATCAAATCTGTTATGAAGTCAAATGATAAGTATTTTCACGATGCTGTATGTGATTCTGTGTATAAGTAGTACCTGACAGTTAAGTGCTGCTGTGTTCTGTGCCGTGGATGTGGGACTTGATCTGTATTCCAGTGTGATGCAGCCCTTGCTGCAACATTGGTGAGTAGTGGCCACAGTGTCCAGATAA
Source organism: Sigmodon hispidus (assembly GCA_004025045.1). Lineage (NCBI taxonomy): Eukaryota > Metazoa > Chordata > Mammalia > Rodentia > Cricetidae > Sigmodon > Sigmodon hispidus. The sequence goes on from PVIH01007029.1 coordinate 34,893, forward strand.
TAGCCACAATCACTTCTTGGGCTCACGCAAAAGTCTCTGGGCTTTTGAGCAAATTAATAAGCATGCAGGTGTTGGCTGATGACTGAGTAATGGAAGTCCCAGTGCTGTGTCTGTTTCTGGCTCTACTAATTTTAGCACTTTCCCCTTACATTCTATGCTCTTTTCAAGCTAATGATGGAAACTGGCCGACGTTAAAGCAGAATTCTGCTTCAGTGAAGTCAACTCAGATGGCTGGTGGGGACTGGAAGGACTCAGGCATGGAGGGGGCCCTAAAGCAAGGTGCTATCTCAAGCCAGCCTTTGCCCTTGTCAGCGCTTGGACCCACAGAAAAGCTGGTAGGTCATTTGGCTTTAATCTGCACCAGTGAATCTCTGTTGTTCTGACCTTCATCTCAAGGGTGTTAATAGCATGAAGACAAGTCAGCTCTGTTACTGTCCACCTTACCCTCTGTGTTCTCAACATCCACTGGCCCTTAGGGGCTTGAGCTTGCTCAAGTGCAGACCAGATCAGTAATGAACCTGATAGTGTGTCATGTCCTTCTGAAGGCTTATAAATCTACCATGGGTTGTTGTAAGTGCATAGAAATATGTTTAACCTTCCAAAGAGTAACTTGGTGTTATTCTTCTTGCAAATTTAGGGCATTGAGATTGGCAAAGGGCCGCCTCCCATCCCTGGTGTAGGCAAGCCACTACCCCCAAGTTATGGGACATATCCAAGTGCTGTGCCCCTGGGACCGGGGTCAACAAGCTCCCTGGAAAGGAGGAAAGAAGGCAGCTTGCCCAGACCTGGTGCAGGCCCACCAAGTCGGCAGAAACCTGCTCCACTGGCCCCTGCAAGCAACGCTCCCCAGCCTGGCTCCTCGCAGCAGATTCAGCAGAGAATCTCAGTGCCACCAAGTCCTACATACCCACCAGCAGGGCCACCTGCCTTTCCAACTGGAGATGGAAAACCTGAGCTTCCACTGACAGTGGCCATTAGGCCTTTTCTGGCTGATAAAGGGTCAAGGCCACAGTCTCCCAGGAAGGGACCTCAGACAGTAAATTCAAGTTCTATATACTCCATGTACCTCCAGCAAGCCACACCACCTAAGAATTACCAGCCACCAGTGCATGGCACCTTAAATAAGTCAGTTAAAGCAGGTATGCTGGCTGTATACTTTCTCTGAAATAGAAGTTATCCCTTAATTAAAATCGGTATCCTCATATGCTACTTAGGCTAAAACATAATTCTTACATACAGCAATGGGTGTCAGTTTGGGATGGAAGGAAATAAGAGACAAAATGCAGAGTAATTTTGCAGGCAAACAACACTCTCTGACCTCCTGCCTGAGTATCTGCATATCATTCAGTAGTAAATCCAGAGGAATGAGACTTCTGGAATTTCATTTTTCTCGTGCTTCATGGTTACTTGTGTCATTAATTATCCATTGACGGGGGTGGACCTGCGTCCTAGGCATGGACAGTGTAAGGAGTTTCCAGGAGGAACAGGTGGAGTGGGTGATTGAACGGGGCCTTCTAGAAGACAAATGAGAAGACAAAGCACAGCTCTACATGCCTCATGGAAGTCCAAGAGTTTCCTACCCTAGCTGGGGGTTCCATGGGCCAGGTCAGGGCCACAGCATCCAAACGTAGAGTTTGATTCTTGGGTGTGTTTAGCCATCACCTGCCAAGGACCTCCCAAGTAGTGTGATCTTGGCATGGTTCTAGCCATGGGAGAAGCTTTTTGAGCCATAAGTCAAATTTATCTTTCTCCAAAGAGGTAAGTATGTTTATGTTGCCTGTGTTAGTCCCAAGCTCAGATGCAGATTTAGTGGCTTTGGTGTTTTTCCTTGGCTAGGAAACTAAGCAGATTTGTTGGAGTGGAGAAACTCATGTCAACAATCTTTTCTTCTGAAAGGACCCAGTCTTGGAACCAAATATAAAACTCAGTTTAAAGACAGTTAGTGGGTCTTGGAAAGGTTTGCTGAGGATTCAAAAATCAGAACCCACCAGTAATAATAGCTTATATGTCACCCAGTCAGTGCCAGGGAGAAGATCCTTCACAGCAGCTAGGATGACATTGTTCTATCCTGTTTCTCTTCCAGTATATGGTAAGCCTGTCCTTCCATCAGGGTCAGCATCTCCATCACCCTTGCCATTTCTTCATGGGTCACTGGGCCCAGGCACCACACAGCCTCAGCCTTCTTCAGAATGTGCTGAGAAAGAGCCAGAACAGGAAGGCCCCCCTGTACCTGGAGAAGGCAGCACAGTGGAAAGCCTGCCACGGCCACTCAGTCCCACCAAACTCACACCCATCGTGCACTCACCACTTCGTTATCAGAGTGATGCGGACCTGGAGGCTCTCCGTAGGAAGCTGGCCAATGCACCCCGTCCCCTGAAGAAACGCAGCTCTATCACAGAGCCAGAAGGCCCTGGGGGGCCCAACATCCAAAAGCTGCTATATCAACGTTTCAATACCCTGGCTGGTGGCATGGAGGGTACCCCTTTCTATCAGCCCAGCCCTTCACAGGACTTTGTGGGCACTTTAGCTGATGTGGACAATGGAAATACCAATGCCAATGGCAACTTGGATGAGCCTCTCCCTCCTCGGCCCACAACCCCACTTCCTGAAGAGCTTGCCCCATCCTCAGATGCCAACGATAATGAGTTACCTTCCCCTGAGCCAGAGGAGCTTATTTGCCCCCCAACGACTCATCAAACTGCTGAGCCTGCTGAGGATAATAACAACAACGTGGCTACAGTGCCCTCCACAGAACAGATCCCAAGTCCCGTGGCCGAGGTTCCTTCGGAGGAAGAACAAGTTCCTCCAGAACCTCTTTCCCCCGTCATCCATCCTCCAGAAACATCTGCGGTGAGTATCCTTGCTAGACCAAAGCCACATATGCCCTTGCATGCAGAATTAGATGTGGGGACAGGACCGTCAGATGATTACAGACCAGAGGAACCAAAGCACAGTGCATGGTACCCCAGTAAGCTTATTGGCACTGACACCTGAATGACAGAAAGACAGAGAAGCAATGAGCCTCCCTGTGGAGGTTTGTACTGATGCAGCACAGAGTATTTGGGACCATCTCGGGGAATCCACACAAGGCTATCTTGGTTTTTCAAGACAGGGTTTCTGTATGTAGCCCTGGCTGACCTGGAACTCATTCCATAGACCAGGCTGTCCTCAAACTCAAGAGAGATCCACCTGCCTCTGCCTCCCAAGTGCTGGGATCAATCAAGCCACTACACAAGGCTTTCCTAATGGAATCTGAGATAGGATCAATAGGGATGAGCTGACTCCTTGGGGTGGACTTCTTGTTCAGCAATGCAGCTTATTACCTCCTCCCTCTAATCTTCCTAGGAGCAGCCAGCAGCCTCACCTAGCCATCCACTCTGCAGATGGCCAGGGCCTTGTAGAGCAGCCACCAGGGCTCTCCTGGAGAGCTGCTGCCTTAGTTCTGCCACCCCTTCCCATAGCAATGTCCTGGATTGGTCCTTGCCTTGGGTAGGTCACCTGACACTAATATGCTTGCTTCTCTACAGAGCAAACGGACCAACCTGAAAAAGCCTAACTCTGAACGAACGGGACATGGGCTGAGAGTGCGCTTCAACCCTCTAGCACTGCTTCTAGATGCTTCTCTGGAAGGAGAGTTTGATCTAGTGCAGAGGATCATCTATGAGGTGAGCCATACTCCCATATGTGCTGCTGAGAGTTTGAAGAACTGGTTTTCACGGGTTCTGTGTCCTAGGTGGAAGACCCCAGCAAACCCAATGATGAAGGGATTACCCCCTTGCACAATGCTGTCTGTGCTGGCCACCATCACATCGTGAAGTTTCTGCTGGACTTCGGTGTCAATGTGAACGCTGCTGACAGTGATGGATGGTAAGAACCCATGGGGTGAGGAGTGCAAGGGCTGAGAGACTCACTCTCTCCTACCTTACAAAAAGAAATGGGCCAGCAGCAGCTTTTGCATTGGCTGCTCTTCCAGAGGTCCTGAGTTCAATTCCCGGCAACCTCATGGTGGCTCACAACCATCAATAATGACATCTGGTGCCCTCTTCTGGTCTGGAGGCAGACATATAGGCAGAACACTGTATACATAATAAATTTTTTTTTAATTGAGCGAGTAAGTGGTTGCACACACCTTTAATCCCAGGCAGATGGATCTCTAAGGTCAAGGCCAGCCTGGGCTACACAAAGAAACTGTTTCAGAAAAACAAACAAAAAACAAAAGGAAAATTGAGAATCATAAGAGGAAAGATACCTCTTATTCATTCCCAGAAAGCTGTCATCAGCATTTGCTGTTTCTGTCCTTCTCTGTTACGGAAATTGCTGTTTATGTTTTTCATGTGCCTCATTAGCATTTTCTCTTCCTGTTTTCAGACATTCTGTATAAAATATGAGTCCCGGGGCTAGAGGTGACCAGGGTTCAATTCCCAGCACCCACATGGCAGCTCACAACTGTCTGTAGTTCCAGTTCTAGGCAAACACCAAAGCAAATAAATAAAAAAGCTTAAAAAAATATGAATCCTATAGAAATTTTATATGAAAAATAACCTCAGAATTCTCTTTTATTTAGGTGTTTGTGAATATTTCCATTTGCCTTCAAGATCAGGACTCTGCTACATGCAGGGCCCATTGGTCTGCTGTAGGATTATTTTGAACTGCCAGACAGCTCTTACCTATTTTTTTAAGTTGTGGCAAGAGAGATTTGCTCAATGTTTGCTGTACAAAGAGGTAATCCCTAGTGCTCGTATAAAAGCTGATGTAGTGCTATATGCCTATAATCCCATAGCTGGGGCAGGAGACAGGAAGATGCCCCAGACGTGCTGGCCAGCCAGTCTGGCCAGAACAGCTCCAGGTTCAATTGGAGACTGTCTTTAAAAACAAGGTGGAGAACCAGTTGAAGAACAATACACCCTGATCTCAGCCTTTGGCCTCCACTTGTACCTACATAGAAAGTATACATATTCATACACATAACTCAATTATCTTAGCCAATTGTAAGTAAATATTTAAGTGGTTCATAAATGTTGATACAATCTGGTCTACAGAGTAAGTTCCAGAACAGCCAGAGCTACACAGAGAAACCCTGTCTGAAAAAAACAAGTAGAAACTGGACTCCAGAGCTGCCTCAGTGGTTAAGAGCATTGGCTGCTCTTTCAGAGGACACAGGTTTGCTTCCCAGCACCCACATGGCAGCTCATTACCATCTGTACTGCAGTTTCAGGAGACTGAGATTTGCATGCACATGATACACATACACATATGCAGGCAGAATACCCATACATATAAACTTAGCAAACAAAATATCTAGACACTTGTTTGGCACAAAGGTATGGTATCTTTAGAATTCATGGAGGTTTGTGTCACACAGGAGCCAAGCAGCTCTGGGTGGTGCCAGACGACTATACATTTCCCCCTCTGGTTCTAGGACTCCGCTGCATTGTGCTGCCTCTTGCAACAGTGTCCACCTCTGCAAACAGCTGGTGGAAAGTGGAGCCGCTATCTTTGCGTCCACCATCAGTGACATTGAGACTGCTGCAGACAAGTGTGAAGAGATGGAGGAGGGATACATCCAGTGTTCTCAGTTTCTATATGGTATGTACGGAAGTTCCTGTGCCTCAGCAATTTCCCTTGGCTAATCAGCACTGTGTCTGTCCAGCTAAGTGCTCATCCCCAAACATCTGAAAATCCCATCTGTATCTGGTGGTACAAAACTACAATCCTAGCACTCAGAAAGCTTTAGGAAGACCATAAGCTATAGGCCAACATATTCTACATTGTGAGATTCTGCCTTAAAGATCACAGGAGGATTCTGTTCCAATTGCTGAAGAGTAAGAATGTCCTGGATTCAGGGGGATAGTGGGTTTGATGGTGGCACTATTAAAATGCCTTTAATTCCAGCACTTGGGAGGCAGAGGTAGGTGGGTCTCTGAGTTTGTGGCCAGCTTGGATTACAAAGTAAGTTCTAAGGGGGCTGAAGAGATGGCTCAGCAGTTAAGAGAACTGACAGCTCTTCTAGAGGACCGGAGTTCAATTCCCAGCACCCACATGATAGCTAACAATTGTCTCTAATTTCAAAATCTGGTGCCCTCAGAGACGTGCATGCAAAATAACAAAGTAAGTTCTAAGATAGCCACGGCTATGCAGAGAAACCCTGTCTTTGGTGGGTGGGTATAGAATGCCCTGGGGTTCCAAGAGTGGGAGCTTTGTTTAGCCAGGCAGCATTGGTCTACACACTTGCTACTGGGCCCATGAGTTGAAGCAGGGTGCTCCACTTGGGACCATCTATATACTTTAAATGTCTAGCAAGTAAAGGACATGTAAGTTACTAAAGCCAGTGTCAGAAATCTAGGAGCTTAACCATGTCCTCTGTTATTGGTTCCACATATAACTTTAAGAAGTTACTGTGTTTGCCTAGTGGTACAAGCAGTAACAGCCAAACTAGTCAATACTGAACTCCCACAACAAAGGCATGCAACAAAGTCCTTCAGCATTAATGAAACTGGGCAGGCCCGAGGGCCCTGACAAACCCAGGCAAAAGAGGCTGCCATCACATAGGCTCCTGCTGAGAGAAAAGGGTTTCTCAGCAATGACAGCACAGACCTGAAAGTAGACCCTGTGTGATGATGTGCTTACAACACCCAAGGTGCAAGCCGCTACTCGGTGCATCACTACCTGATGATTGCCCAAAGTTCCTACTTGATAGAAGTTTTATCTTTACCTCTGCTGGCCACTCTACTTAAACCTATCTCTTATTGGTCCCAGGAGTACAAGAGAAGCTGGGAGTGATGAACAAAGGCACTGTGTATGCTTTGTGGGACTATGAGGCCCAGAACGGTGATGAGTTGTCCTTCCATGAAGGGGATGCCATTACCATCCTGAGGCGCAAAGATGAAAATGAGACTGAATGGTGGTGGGCTCGTCTTGGGGACCGGGAAGGCTATGTGCCCAAAAATTTGCTGGGGGTAAGTACACAGAGCTTTGATACTGGAAGTCAGCTAGCTTTGCACCTGTACAAAAGTCACAAAGACATCCAGGGCATGGGTTCAGTTCTGTTGACATCAGGGCAGAACAGAACCCTATTTTCCAAGCCCTAGCAACCTGCTCTGTATATGAACAAGCCCCTGAGTTCCTAGAATCTGGCTTTCCCACATGGCAGAGCATGTGGAGGTTAGAAACCATCTGCTTTGCTCACGGTAAACTTGGGCAAGTACCAAGCCACTCCACATAGTTCTCGCTGATCTTGAGTTCTCCAGACAGAGCTGGGTGTAGCAGCACACACTGTAATCCTAGTGCTTGGTTGTCTAATTTTTTGATTGTTTTGTAACCCCTTCCCTCTCCTGAGTCAACAAGTGAACCCAGGGCCCGAGCAAGTGCCCTGTCACTGAGCTAAGTCCTCAACCTCTGTAATCGTAGCACTTGGATGGCTGAAGTGGGAAGATGGAAAAGTTAATTGCCAGCCTGGGATAGAGACCCGATTGCTCAAAACCTGTAAAGTGGAATAGTGTGGGTTGTCATCTAGACTGCATTCATAATGGCGTCTACCCCTGAACAGAAAGGTTGTCTCTGCTCTAGCTGTGGTGCAGGGCAGATGCTCCTTGTTCACTTGGCAAACTTTTCTGCTGGAGGCCAAGGCATGAACCAAGCACAAGTGCTTATACCCGAGGAACATCCAGGTCAGGGCCTAGCAGAAATGAACAGGGTTTCAGATGTGATAGAGAGGGAAAAGATCCTCTGGGTCTCAGTGGAGGGGACAGCTGGGGTTAGGGCTGAGCAAGCACATTTTGGGGCTAATGCTGAGGCCAGTTCTTTCTCAGTGATCTTTTTGCCCTAACTCTTGTCTGTTGCTTCCCAGTTGTATCCACGGATCAAGCCCCGTCAGCGAACACTTGCCTGAACTTGCCCTGGAGTACCACAGTCTGACTGGCTCCCAGGAGCTACTAGAGAAGATTCCAGCTGCTCTGGAAAAACTGAAGCTCGGATGGGTCTCATGGTGCTCACTTTAGCAGACAGTATCCACAATGTGAATCCCAGCTTCCCAGGTGAGGCCCTTCTCCAGTCTGTAGTAACTAAGACAGGCAGTACTTTGGCCTTCAGAGGACTGCATTTTTGCCAATTACAGTGAATCCAAATAAATACCCAGCTTCCAAAACATCCGCCCCCTGCTGCCTGTAAGAAGTCCTAAACAATGAACTGTGACTGTTGCCAATGAAGACAAAGCTCTGACTGACTGACTCGGCCCAAAGGCCCCTTCTCATGTTCAGTATCTCTGACCTTCAGCAAAAGCAAGCTGCTACCAGGTGGCTTTGGCTAGAGCCCTGCCCTCCTTGGAAAGTCTCAAAACCATCATCCTGCTCACAAAATTTTATTTCCTTTCACTACCAAAGGAGTCCATTTGGAAACTGTTGTGTTTAGTTAACCTGATGACCTCATGCTGTGGCTGGACTTACATGCCTCAGCACACAGGAACATCTGATTCCTACAGCTTTTAGTGTCATCTTTAGCCCCCTGTGGCGTGAATTCATTCTATTCTGAGTGCAGTTAGACACAGGAGGCAACCACCAGGCAGACTGGGATGTAGCCACTGTAGCAGCATTCCAAGTGAAGCCAGATCTATACTCTGGGGCTTGAACTTTCTAGACTGGCTTTTTATAAACCAAGATTATTTTTCAACTAAGCTGTTGAAAACTACCAGAACTGTGTTGGAAATGTTTCTTCCTCATTGAAACACAAGCCCTTAGGCTTTATTTTCATGTGAGTCTTGTGCATAACTACATGTAAATCCCTGTGCAGGCTCTGGGAACAGTGCTGGAGTCAGGGTGGCGCTGAGAAGTGATGCCCTGTGAGCAGCACAGCCTGTCATCCCAACACCACCGATACTGTGTGACATGCACAATAAACTGCTGTCTCACCTGACTGTGAGTTTTGTATTCTGGATGCAGGACAGCTGCACAAAATAAGGCCAGAGCCTTCTGTGTACTTTCAAAATAAGTTTTAATCATACTTTATATACAAATTACTGTACAGTCATTTAATAAAGTGAAATAGTAAGTAAAAAGCACAAAGGTGACACCTTCCCCTTAGTGACATACAAAAGGGTTGTTCACTGTCCCCAGATCAGTGACAAAATAAACTGAGAGTCATAAACAGGCTAAGGCATTGTCAGTGGGCTACTGGAGATAGGCAGGGTCCAATGTTAAACTAGGGGCCTGAGTGACTACTAATTTGTTCCTGTAGAAACAGGGCCAAAAGTCTCTAATAAACCTGGGAATTTATAAACATGATATAAGTTATACTAAAATGATTTAGTACTGTAGTGCAGCCTCTCCCAACCCTAGTAAATACCAACAATACACTACAACATAAGCTCTTTAAAGCATTAATCAACTGTATACATATTGCACTAGGTAAGTGAACACTCTGCTTCCAGATACTTGAATTGCATTCCCAAGTGCACACAGAGCACAGTTCTGAGTGCTCAAGCAGGGGCAAGCAGCTTGGACTTTGTAACCTGGTGTGCTGAGCTCAGTTCTCTTGCAGTTACTGGTCTCGTGATTCATAGAGGAGCTTCGTAGCCTGCAGAACATAAGGCATGATCATAGATGAACCCATAGGGGAAGAACTAGGGGCATCCCAGCTATGTGGCAACCTTTTAGGGGGAAATACAAAACAAAAACAACGCTTGTCTCTAATTCCATGTGCCCACCCTCCCCAACCCTGCATGGGTACCTTGTGCATGGCTGCCAGCCATGCTGCTGCCTGCCTCTTGCTGCCATTTGCGTCCTCTCCGGCCATCAGTCTCAGCTGAGTTGCAGCCTCTGCCCCTGGCACTGTGTACTGCAGGAACATGCCTGTGGCTCTAGTGCTGCCTGCTGGAAGAGGGATTTAATGTATATAGGACCTTAATGCCTTGTGTGTGCTCAGGAAGCAGCCTTGTTGGAAACATGCAGTGGTAAACGACAGTAGCTCTGGCTTCTGCGGAGACCCCATGTGCACAGAGAGTGGGAAAGGAATATAAAAGACTTGTGATCTCCAGAAGACACAAACCTACAGCTAGAACAAAGCAGTAGTGCACAGAAACTGCTTTAGGAATGGCCTGGCCCAGAAGATGAACCAAGCAGATAGTTGGATGAACATCAGCCCTGGCTTCACAGCTGAGCAGACTTAATGGAGGAGGGGTGCCACACTAACTACCCTGTCAAGTACCATTCTTCCACAGCTCACAGGAACCCATGGAGAACATTGGAGGTCAGCCTGCCAAGCCACAGCTCCACATGTGGCTATGACCAGCTGTTCTTAGCATAATGATTTAAATTTAGGCTCCTCCCTAGGAATAAGCCACTTGAGAAAATAGTTCTGTCAAGCATAACTACTAGCCTTCTCATGGTGAACAAAAGAAAAACATTTTGGGAAGTGACCCACCCCTAACCAGACATTAATTGTAAATCAAAGCAGCCTGAGTCCTCCTGGCCAGAGGGGTGAGTTGAGCATACAGATCGTAGCCAGGAAGAGACATCCTTGCCTGCAAATGCTCTCACAGAGAGCTGGGCCCACTCAGAGGGTTTCTGAACTATGTAAAGCCTAAAAACACACCTGAAGGCCTTGGGCTGAGCTGCCCTACCCAAGCTGTTGCTATGTCTAGCATCAGCTTTTGTAAATAAAAATGAAACTGAAATGTGGCCATGGCCACTTTGGCTGTAGTTGTTTTGTGCTTTGCATAGCCATCACAATTATACCACTGTAGCGGCTAGAGATGGTTCTGCAGTTAAGAGAACTTACTGTTCTTGTAGAGGACGTAGGATCAGATCCTAGTACCTACAAATGGTGGCTCACAACCATCTGTAACTCCGGGTCTAGGGGATCCAACATAGTTCTGCTCTCTAAAGGCTCTCTTGATCTTTCTTTAGACTCCCTGATGGGGTGGGGAGTCTACACCCCCACCAAGCCCTGCCCTTGGCACTAGGCTCTCTTCAACCAGCTGAATGCTCCATGTGCCTCCTGTTGTACTCCATTAGCTGGGCCTCTCATCAATACCTTCAAGAGCCTTAGATTGAGGAACTGAGAGCCAAGGATCCCTGAGGCAAGCTACTGGCTGGGTGCAGCGATAACTGCTGCTCACCACATACTCCTGGTGCCTGATCAGCAAAGCACTACCTACATGCCTGGCCTCAGCCCACTGTGGCTGGCTTGTCATTTCCTGAGTAACTTCTCCCTGGGAAAGAACTGAGCAAACTTACTTCACTCTATGAGGGCATTTTCACTTATGCATTAGATTCATATATTAGACCTAATACCTTTCTTAATCAAAAGAGGTGAGTCCAAGTTTCAGAATCCACCCCAAAGGACAGAAGCAAAGGGCCAGAGCATGCTGGAAGGATGGAGGCTGACCTTCCGAGGCAGGCAGGCTTCCCAGGAGGCTGGTGTAAGTGTGAATGTCTTTTTCTACTTGAAGAAGGTAGGCAGGCAGTGCAAAGAAGAAACAGTCGGAAAATGGAAAGCAAGATGTGTTAGGTCAAATCTGCAGGTTCAGAATGTGCAGGTCAGCCAGCGGGTCGGCTAAAACTGACGCTCACCAAAGAGTTCACCAAAGACCTTGGCTGCACAAATGCCTGCAGGGGAAGACAGCAGGCCTGCTAGCAGGCTCCGGATCAGCCCCCACCACAACCACACAGTGTCTGGAACTTCAGGTATGGCATTTGGAGCTCATCTCCAGTAACTAAGATGCTCTCAGTGACAGGCTACAATGGGCTCATCAGGCCAATCTCCCCTCATCCCCTCTCCCCTCCTGGGGGGCTCTAAAGTTACTGACTTAACATAAGCCCCCCGTGAAAAGTATGGCAAGCCATCTTGGGACCAATGGCATGTTGCCCATGTAGGTCCTAGAGACCCTCCTGCTCAGGAAAGGCATGTACCTCCAGGAGTGAAGCCTTCTGTGAGAATCTGCACAGTACAGACATGTGCAATCTCAATTTCATGATGGCTGTCCCCATCCAGAATCAAGCATCTACAACAAACAAAAGGGATAGTCAGGAGACTGAGACCTGAGACTATGACAACATTGCCCTGTGCCACTAGGACTTCGTCTCTTACCTCTGGTTGTTGGAAAGACGACAAACCATGGACTCAGGCTTCTCTGAGTCCCCAAAAGTAACAAGGAAGGTAGCTCCTTGGAAGACAAAACCAAACCGGTTACAAAAGACCTACCGCTTTGTCTCCCTGCCCCAGACCCATGCATTCAGCACAGAAAAGCCTTCTTCCTCCATCAGCAGGTGGGAGAGGACAGGCTGAACAGTAACAGCTTGTGTTAAGGATCCCTTCAGTTAGGCACAAAGGCAGCGGTAAATTAAGGATCTCAAATGCTTAATTAAAAAGACACTGCTTGGGCCTGGAGAGATGGCTCAGTGGTTAACAGCTCTGATCTCTCAGAGAACCTAGATTAATTCCTAGCACACACATGGTGGTTCAGAACTGCCTGTAACCCCATTTCCAGGAGAACTGACGCCTTCTTCTGACCTCTGTAGGCATGAGGCAGACACATGATGCACGGACATCATGTAAGAAAAATACCTATCCACATAAAATAGAAATAAAGGCACTGACATGCATACAAAGCTGTGAATTGTTACAACCTTCAAAGACCAAGATCAGATAACTAGAGCAGACTGGGCAAGACCAATTGGCAGATAATAGGCTGGTTCTGGCCTAAGGGGTAAAGGTCTACAGTCGAGAGACCTTTGGCAGAGCTGTTGAAGGCAAACTCCACCCCAAAAGAACTTCCTTCTTCCTAATGTTCCTTGAATGTCCTTCAGAACCAGCGCCTGCACCTGTTACAGCTCGTCTCCAGGCCTCTGAGTGCCCTGGCCACAGACTTGACTACCAGTGACAGCCTTTCCTCTGGGGAAGGTATTGCTGAGCCAGGCTCCCTGTCCATCTGGTGGCAGTGCCCAATAAGACAGACTGACATATTTCTGTCTCTGAAGTCCATCTCTAAGTAGGTCAAAAAAAAGTAGAGGAAGACCATCTTGGAACAGGCCACATTTTAAGCACATCGAGTGGATGTGTCGTCGCTTACCACTTAGGAGCACCTTAAGCTGCTTGTCGTAAAACTCAGCTTCCCGATAAGACACCAAGGCACACTCAGCACACTGACGCACTGGATCCACGAAGCACATGCGCCGAAGTGGCACTTTTTGGCTGCAGCACCTATCACAGAAGCATTTCCCACAGCGGCGGCAGTGGTGCTGATTAGATTGAAGGTTGGGCAGTGAGTAGAGTCAACACAGATGCACCAGGCCTGCCCCAATAACCAGTACTGTCCGGATCCCCAGAATGCATCTGTAGGGGTGTGTGTATGTGTGTGTGCGTGTGTGTCTAGTACATGCTAGGTAAGCTGTTCAATAACTCAGCTACAACCCAAGCCCTTAACTCCTCTAGCTTCTTGCTGTCCAGCTGTTCAGCACATGCTGCCGCCTCCCAAGGAGACTCAGTACCTGCCTGTCAGGGAGCTACACCAGTAATTAAAATAGAGTATTAAAATGGCCTGTAAGATCCAGCTCCTCTGAAGAATTGGGATTTCTCCAGGAAGAACTCAGTCCTACTGGGCCCTGTCCTACACACCACTGCAGCTGCCTCAGCTTACCTTTCTGGTGATAAAGTCAAATTTGGCATCACACTGCATACATCTTGGACACTAGGAGAGAATATGACAGGGTATTATAATCTAGCTCTGTCACTTGGCTAACTGCTGAGGCAGAATCAAGAGGTGCCAGAAAAGGCTGCTAAGAGAGCCAACTGTCTGCCAGTAGCAGCAGCCCACAGAGGCAGACTACGGAACAGCAAGGCAGGACAGCAGAGTTCAGTGTCCAGCTCAGAAGCCAGACAAGACCGATCAGGTCACAGCACAAAGCTCTAGGTTAGGGGAACAGCCTTAAGGCTGCAAGCATCCTAGCTGGGGCCTGGCCTGAATACACGATAGCCCTATTATGTAGGGCACAAAGGCATAGTTTTTTACAACAGAGTTCAGATTCAGGAGGGCTTTGGTTCCTTCAGAGTCTGGATGCACGGGCAGCTCATTCTAGCTGCTTCACTCTCATCCTGTTCCAGAAGCCAAAGTCCAGTGCTGTGGAATGAACAATACATTCCACAGCAGTAAATGACCTCCACTCGGGAAAGGATGAGTCAACCCTGCTTTACAAACAAGCAATACAGGGAGTCTTCTTGGTAAGTAGGGCTCTAGATAGTGGAAATACAAAGTTGTCTCTGAATGTACACCTGATTAGGACCTGTGAGAAAGAAACTAGAGCAGAACATAGGCTAAGAGGTCCAGTGTGGCCTGAAATGTCCTGAAGAGGCACACACAGGAGAGAAGCAGAAGACTCTGAGATGGCTCAGAGGTTAAGAGCACTGACTGCTCTTCCAGAGGACCTGGGTTCGATTCCCAGTACCCACATGGTGGCTCACAACCATCTGTATTGAGATTTGGCACCCTGTTCTGGCCTGCAGTCATAACAGGTAAAAATACTGTGTACCTAAAAAAGAAAAGAAAAAGTACATTTTCTCCACAAACTCATAGATCTGCCAGAGTCAATGTACTTTGGACAAGACACAAGCGGAGTAAGTCAGGAAGGCTGGTGGTGCTGAGGGAAGGCCTGCACCCATCACACTTAAGAACAGAGATGGCCTGATGTCTATACCCAGGACAGTGGACCGACCAGGAAAGAACACCTGAAGGATGCACAGCAGGGAAGCCCATGCCCAGTCAAGCCCCCACCACCACCACACACACACAAACTGTCTGCCCAGTCAGTATTTAAAGCATTCAGGTTGGGAGCTGGAGAGATGGCTCAGCAGTTAAGAGTACCAGCTGCTCTTCTAGAAGGCCTGGGTTCGGTTCCCAGCACCACATGGCTGCTCACAACTGCCTATAATCCCAGCTCTAGGGAAATGGATTCCCTCTTCTGGCCTATGGACACTTGCACTTACATGCAGGTAATCAAGTTTGTAAAGGCTCATGTTTACCAAAACCTGATAATCATACATGTATAGGGCTACCTGCCCAGGTACCCATGGGACAGAGGCTGTCTATATTCTCTGCTGCTGGAATGAGTACCCAGGCACCCTGGGACTCCTAGAGTCCTGAGGGATGGTCTCAAGCATCCCAGGTGAGAATGCTGCCTGGATAGCCACTGTCCAGCCCCCAACCACTACTCCAGCTGTCTGCAGTGCCCAGCTGGAAACATCATGTTCAGTGGACAGGTGATTTTCTGGCACAAAATGTCTGGTGAACATCAGATAGCCAACTCCAAAGGCCCACAACTCCCAGGTCAGGGGAAGGGTCTGCCCTGAACTAGCCTCCTGCATGCTCTAGAGGGAGGGAAAGTGTGAGATCATAGCACTGACAGCTTCCCTCAGTGTTCCCACGCACACCCAGGGGATGCTGCTTAAACCTGGCTCCACAGGAGTAATTCCAGCCGTAAATCTCTGCTAATCCATAGGAGGAGACTTTTTTCACAAGAATGAAGTCACTGATGTGATGAGTTGATAGACTTGTCCTAAGTCCCATGAACTAAGACATCCACAGAAGGTGCCAATAAGGCTGGGCCATGGCCCCTTTATGTTCAAAGTCATGAGCAGAGATGTCAAATTCCCATATGAGGAATCATCAGCCATGGTGACAGGTAGTGACCCAAAAACAAGGGTCGAAACAGTAAAGTTTCCTGTAAAACAGGAACCAGAACTGCTGAATATGGAGAAGTGTGTGTGTAGATTCTCAGTGTGGAGAACTTCCTCTCCCTTCCAGGAAGAGGAAAGGCAGTCAGAAGACCCAAAAGGCAGTCAAGAAAGAGATGGGATGAGAAATGGCATTAATGGGTTAGCAGAAGTGACACACACATTTAATCACAGCACTTGGAAGGCAGAGGCAGGTGGGTCTGAGTTCGAGGCCAGCCTGGTCCACAAAGTGAGTTCCTAGAACAGCAGGGCTACACAGAGAAACCCTGTCTTGAGGGGGAAAGGGAAAGGAAGGGACGGAAGGAGGGAGAGAGGGGAGCTATAATGGGCCAGAGTGCTAGTACACCCCTTTAATCCCAGCACTCAGGAGACAGAAGCAGCCAGAGCTCTGTGAGCTTGAGGCCACCCTGGTCTACAAAGTAAGTTCTAGGACAGGACTACATATTGAGACCCTGCTTCAAAAAAACAAAAGAAAGAAAGAAAAGAATTAAAGGGCATATTATAGGGCTGGAGAGATGGCTCAGAGGTTAAGAGCACTGACTGTTCTTCCAGAGGGCTGGGGTTCAATTCCCAGCTTCCACATGGTGGCTCACAACCATCTGTAATGACATCTGGTGCCCTCTTCTGTATACTGTATACATAATAAATTTTTTAAAAAATTCTGGGAAAAAAGACTGAGTGGGCCATATTTTATCCAAGACCTTTTTATCTAATGGTTATTCCAGATCTCACCACTGACAGAGGCCACTCAGCCTGACGGCTTGGCATGGGGGCAGGACAGCTCTACTCATGCGTCCCTGGCTCTGATGGCAAGCACACTGTGGTCAGAGGCTTTCTGCACAGGCCTGGCTTTCTGTCATGGCAACATAACAAGAGTGAGGTAAGGGACACAGGATCCACATGGCCACTAGGTACCTGCTGCAGCACAGGCTATCAGGTCTAGGTGTAGCTGGGATCATAGAATAGAACCTCATCCAGAGGTTGAGGTTGAGGTGTCCACCAGACACCCACTAATCCCAGGTCTAGAAGCTCTTCACTGTTCTCCCTGCTACATCAGCTAGGTGAGGTTTGGAGGGTTCCTCTTCAACCCACAGACAGCCTGACCTATTCCAGCTCTTGGCCTTATCACAGGCAGATTCTGGAAGATGCCCACACAGAGTAATGGCACAGATCAAGGGACCAACACCAAAGAGCCCGCAGCTCTTCCCTTGAACTTGGACCTACAGATCACATGCCCATCATTAGGCTGATGAACGTGTACTCCACAAAACACACAGATGAATGGCTACTTGGAAGAAATTCCTGATAAGGAGGCCCACTTTCTCAATTGGTCCACCACAGAGGCCAACAGTACCAGTCCTCTGCAGGTGCCCTTGAGGAGTCCTTGAACCATGTTTAATATCCTTTCCCTGTGGGAAAGCAGCAAAGACAGAGATACCAAGATTGCCTCAGGTCCTTCCAGCCCTAGTGAGTGCCACGGGACCACTCACTGTGCTACACAGAGCTTCTACATTTCTGAGATCCCGTGGTAGCATTTTGTCTCCTTGCTCTTAACACTGGTCGCTGGCCTCCGAGGCCATGCCTGGCTCATCCCAGCTCTGGAGCTGTCCAAAGGCCAGTCAACATCTGTCGGAAGCCTTTGCCCTCAGATTCTTGTCCATTCATGAACATTCCACACCTTGAATGGCAGCAAGTCCCTACTACAATGTGGTGTCTTCCTTGACTTGGATGTTGGCTACAAGAACTACACAGCAGTCACAGTGCAATTAAACAAGGAAGCCACAGTACCACAAATTCTGTGAGAGTAGCTATATTTCTTTGTTAAAATATTTTTTTATTTTATGTGAATTGGTGTTTTGCCTCATGTATAACTGTGTAAGGGTGTCAGATCCTGGAATTACAGACAGTTGTTAGCTGCCATGTGGATGCTGGGAATTGAACTCAGGTCCTCTGGAAGAACAGTCAGCACTCTTAACCGCTAAGCCATCTCTCCAGCCCAAGTAGCTATATTTCTATAGTCCTTGGCCACCCTGGCCTTACATACCCGGTACAACATGCAGCCATGACAGAAGAGCTTTGGCTTGGAACACAACACACATGACCATCAGAGAGCGGTTGGAATGAATGGAATCCTGTGTTCAGATCAGCTGAAGACCAACATGTATGTGCTCCCATGTGGAAACCAGAAGTCAACCAAAGGAGTTTTTGGAGGCAGGGTCTCAGTGAACTACCAAGGTAGGATCTCAGTTTGCCAAGCAGGCCAGGCTAGCTGGTCCGCAAACTCCAGGAATCTGCCTATCTCTGTCTCCCTGGTATGGAGAATCACAAGAGGTACTCTGTGACCCCTAGACACACAGACACACTCTGTAGTGAAATATTTAGGACCCAGTGTGACACATTTATCGCTAATGAGCACACCCCTGGCCTGAGCAGCTATATCAGGCACTGTACTCCCCACTGCCTATCAGACCTGCCAGCTCTTCTGAGCTGGTCCTCCAGATAACACTGCCCACACCATCCCTGATGCCTGCGGCTCCCATGAGAACTGGGTTCTCACAGCAAGCACTATACCACCTGTAGCCTCTTCTAGACTCCCAGTTCCTCCTACCTCACAGTTCCACTTGTTTCTAGATGGCTTTGGTCCTGGGATCCAAGGGATACCTTAGGTCTCTCTGCCGCCCTCTATGCAGAGATCTCTTTCCTGGGTTTGGAAAACCAAAGACCCATTGGTTTTCATTCTCCACCGTCACTATTTTTTCCTTTTAAAAAGAGGAAGTGGGAAAAAGCTGGAGGTGGAAATGAAAAGAAAAAAAGAAAAGGTAGAACAATATAAAAGCAAGAAATAACCATGGCTGGTGACTCCATGGGGTGTACCCATTGTCCAGACTGGTCACCTGTACATAGAGGCTCCCATGCCCCCTGCTCCTGAGTCCCATCCCTAAGTTGTAGTGGGAAATTAGAATTCACCCAGGTAAACGTCTGTGACGTCAAGAAACTGAATCCTGTTGGAGCGTAGCCAGCTTCTGGGAGACCCGGCACCCCGGGTGACCCACCCTCTTGGTGGAAGCTCTCAGCTCCTTCCTCTGCACGCCTCAGCCCCATTTATCTCCTAGGGCGTGTGTTTTCTAGTAAGTGCCTTTTTCCTAATAAATATTAACTGACTGTATTGAGAAGCGGTTGAGAATCATTCGGCTATCCTGAGTCCATCCCTGAGGTGGCTGTGTATACAATCTGGGTTTCCCTACGTGGCCCCTTTAGTCACACTGTCTTCACCCTCTGCCAGCACCCTAACCCACAGTTGCAGGGCTCTCCTGTCTCTCCCCTCCGCTGCTCACACTCCCAGGTCAAATCTATAACCCAAGCCTAATCACTGCAAGTCCAAGGTTACTCATGGCTACAGTGAGTCTGGGAACAGATTGAGACATTCCCTAGGACTATCTCAAAAAAACAAAAAACACAAGATAACCGGTGTGCTTATTCAGAAAGTGGACACATTTTTAAATAAAATAACAGAAACTTCAAATTATCAGCCTAGCAATTTAACATGAAAAGAGAATAAAGAACTAACAGTGGATAAAGCTATAAAAGTTAAAGTCCTGAGTCAGTGAGAGGCCTTCCTAGGGGGAGCGGGGCGGTTTCTGCAGCTCCCCCCTGGTCTGGGCCTTAAAGCCTCTGCTGTGCATGACACAGCTATTTCAGCACACGAGAGACACACACCACACCAAAGCCCTGAAACCTACTGCCTCACTTCATGCAGCAAACTGTCTACAGCAGCTTTCTCCCGGGACACCAGGTGTCAGACCTCTGTTAGGGGTCACTGCCCAGCAAACTTGGCCGCCACACTAACCCCAGAGCACTTGCTGATTCAGTGTTGGTCGATTCACCAAGTCTGACTCCAGTGGCACCCAGTCAGAAGGTCTTCCAGCTAAGAGAGACCCAAGGCCAAACCAGACCTAGGTCAGAGTACTTAGAAGGTGGAGACCCACCTTCCCTCCACAACACACACCTCAGGCCAACTCCCCTTCTATCTACATCTTCAGGGACATGTGACAGCAGACGGGAAAGCATGGCAAATGTAGTCTCAGAGTATGCTGTAAGCTTAAGTGGGTGTTTAAAGAAAGTTCCTGTAAAATAAAAGAGTTTAATGACCAGAGGGACACTTGAGAGGTTAAGGGTACTTGCTGCTCTTGCAGAGAGCATCTAAGACAGACATCTGTGTCTCTGTGAGGAAGGAGAGGTGAGACAACCCTGACCCACTGCCCTTTCCTCACCGCTGTTTAAAAACTGCCCTCCCATGGGCCAGTGCATCGGGCTCTGGATCACAAAGACCAATTAATGTAGCTGGGCCTAGTGGCTCATGCCAGTAGTCACAGCTACTTAGAAACAAAGAAGGATCACCAAGGCCAGCCCAGACTACTGGGTGAAATCAAAGATCAACCTGGACAACTTTGTGAGCCTCTGTCTCAAAAAAGAGAGAGAGAGAGAGAGAGAGAGAGAGAGAGAGAGAGAGAGAGAGAGAGAGAGAGATCGAGCCTAGAAAGATGGCTTCAAAGGGTAAAGGGCTTGCTGTCAGATCAGGGTTCAACTCCAGATCCCATGGCAAAAGGAAAGAACTGACTGGCCCTCAGAAGCTGTCCTCTGGCTTCCAAGTGTGCAGGGGAGCACACACATGCCTGAAGGTACTTGTACACACACACCATGTACACTTACACAGAATGCTAAAAAATTAAAGTTAATCAAAGGGGGTGCTGGCAAATGGCTCAGTTGGTAAAGTACCTGCCACACAAGCTTCAAGATCTGCATCCAGATCCCCAGAACCTCCATTAAAAAGCTGTGGGGGGGGGTGGGGGGGGAGCAGATCCCTGGAGTGTACTGGGCAGCCAGCCAATAGGTGAGCTCCAGATTCAGTGAGAGACTGTCTGAAAGGGTAAGGCAGTGACAAGGAAACACCCAGAAGCCTGGCCTCTACTCATACATACATACACACACACACACACACACACACACACACACACACCAATGCCAAAGACAGTCATCAGCGGGAAGCCAATGGTCTTTTAAACAACAATGAAGCAGCTCAGGAGCTAGAGAGATGGCTGAGCAGTTAAGAGCACAGGCTGCTCTTTCGGAGGACCTGGGTTCAGTATCCAGTACTTAAATGGTGGCTCATAGCTCTGGTTCTAGGGACCCAACCCCCTCCTCTGTCCTCTGTAGGCACAGAAGGACATGAAAGCAAAGAGCACACAAACACAAACAGGTACGAGACAAGGCAGAAATGAATCAGTCAGCAGGCTGGAGACTGGCTGCCTGAGAGTGGAACTGCTATGGGGTTTTCTAGTTTACAGACACGTCAAACAATGCAACTCAAAGACAACGAGTGGAGAAGCTAACTACAGCCTGGAAGGAAGCACAGCAGGAGCTTTCTCCTGCCATTTATACTGATCTCAGCCACGGACCTGAAGCCTCTGCCCAGGCCTGTCACCTGTCACAGGGCTGCTGGTCCCAGAGCTACAACACCTGCAGCTTTTGGAAGAGAACACAATGAACTTTACACTGTGATCCTTATAAAACAGCCGGGAAAGCTCAGCTCTTCCCAGTCAAGCCAAGAACCACCCTTCCCCCAGGACCAACTAGGATCACAGGCACAGGCCTCCTTGGGTTCAGCGCCAGGCCGGATTTGGCAGGCACTCCAAATCCCCATTCTTCGCCCCGTAAGGTTGAATTAGGTTCCCAAGTGCCAAGCAGAGCTAAGGCCTGGTTCCTGACTGGCCTGTAGAGCAGGCCCTAAGCAACCCTTTCTCCCCTACCTTCTGTGGGAGCCTGCCACCCACACCTCTCTCTCTGCACCAACTCTTCGAGCCCTGGTCACTCACTCCTACCGAACAAAGCCCTTTCTGCTGACCTGAGATACTGGTCCATGCCATCCTCCTTGGTACAGCTACCTGTCAGAGACCCTCCCCTCCCATCTTGAGATGGACATGGCATTCCTACCAGTCCAGATTTTATGGGGATGTGCCAGGAACATAGTAAATTAGTTTTATATAAATATTGCATCAGGTAAAAATACCTAACTTAAAGACTCCATGGAGAGCAACAGGGAAAATAAAGAGCAGTGGCCTAACAATCATGAGAACACTTTCCCAAGGGTCTCGGCTTCTCCTGCTCCCCACAAGCATGACTTCCCACCCCAAATGGACTCTCCTGCCTGCCCCGCACACAGGAGCTCCCTGTTCTAATCTGTGCTTTACTGGGCTCTCCTGCAAACAGTTCTGTCTAGCCAGGTCTGGGTTACACGGGAACTCATTCTCAAGGACT
The DNA here is from genome assembly GCA_004025045.1 of Sigmodon hispidus. Lineage (NCBI taxonomy): Eukaryota > Metazoa > Chordata > Mammalia > Rodentia > Cricetidae > Sigmodon > Sigmodon hispidus. Next base: position 56,928 of record PVIH01007029.1, read on the forward strand.
TCCACCTCCAAAGCCATCTCCCCAGCAACTGCTCTTCGTTGTTTTGAAACAGCTATGTAGCCCAGGCTGGTCATAAACTATTTCCTGTCCCAAGGGCTGGAGTGACAGAGTTGCAGGCTGTGTCCCAACCTTACCTCCCGCCCTCTTCTTATTTTTAAGACAGGGTCTCACTGTAGCCCTGGCTGGCCTGAACTCACTACATAGAGCAGGCTGGTCCTGAACTCAGACATCTACCTAAACCATGCCTGACTTAACTTTAGCCATTATGCAACTGAGGAGTGTTTGGAGCCTTCGGCGTTGTGCTCAATTATCTTTACATGAAAGAAAGGAACAACCTGTGTGCACAGACACTCAAGTGCAAAACTGAAATGGCCCAGGCAGAGAGGGCAGGGACAGCTCAGTCACACACCTAGCACACTCAGAAAGAGCGTGCTTCCAGGGCTCTAAGGAGTGAGCACTGACATGACCCTTCTCTTTAGGGATTTCAGAGGGGGCAGGGGCAGGCAGGGCGGCCAGCTGCAGCTCCTGATTGCACAGGTAGGGGGTTCTCCAGCTCCCAGGGGTCACTGCTTAAGAACGCTGGCCCTTGATCTAAGAAGCTGCAGGGCCTCACCCACTTGTGGATGAGATCATGAGGAAAGAGGAGTAGCTAATTAAGAGTCCTAGCAGATTCCAACTTTAAAAAAATTGGGAAGAGTCCAGGTGTGGTGGAATGCACTTTAATCCCAGCACTCTGGGGGCTGAGGAAGAAGAACTCAGTGAGTTCAAGGGTAATTTAGTCTACACAGCAACAGGTACCAGGCAGAGGCAGGCAGATCTATTTTAGTTCTAAGCCAGCCTGGTCTGTGTAGTGAGTTCCAAAACAGCCAGAGCTATATAGTGAGGGCCCACTTTAAGGAAAAAGAAAAAGAAAAAGAAAAAAAAAAAAAAAAGAATTTACAAGGGCCATTAAGATGGCTCACGAAGTAAAGCTGCCACACCTGAGACCTGAGTTCCATCCCTAGGATAGAAGGTAAGATAGATAAGGAAAACTATCTTCCACAAATTGTCCGCTGAACCTCCACGTGCACGCTGTGGCATGGGTGCAAAGGCGCTACACAAACGAATAAATCAATGCAAAAAAGTTTTAAGTATACGAAAGTCATCAGTACTGAGCGAGGATGCCTTTTAAGCATATTTAATTTACTCTGAAATAAACTCGTATAGAATGCATAAAGTGCTCCCATTTTCTGCCAAGTTGCCAAGCGTCGCAAAGTTCCTAACTCCGAAGACTGCAAACTCCTGGAACGGCACCTCCACTGGGCAGGTGGAGGCCAACTCCCTCACTCTCGCCAGGACAGACCCACTCCAGCCCCGGACTGAGCCGATCCACGGACCCCAGCTCTGCACCCCGCAGCCAATGACCGCCGAGAGATAGAAACCGCCCCACGGAGCCGAGGGGATGACAGGGACGCCTGACGGGAGCCCTGGCCGAATGCCCCGAGGGCGGAGGCGGGAGACGCCCAGGCTCCGGCTGGGGACGCGGGGGCTAGGACGCACCTCCTTGTCCGGGACCCACTGCGGCTCCTCCAAGCCGAACGGGCTTCCGAAGGCGCGGTGTTCCGGCACCATGCGCAGGCCGCTGGGCGAGCGCACAAGCTTCTTAGCGTCGCGGCGCGCAGCCACCCCCGAAGACATGTCTCCGCCTGAGCCCCTCACGCCACCACCCGAGCAGAGCACACACAGGGCGCCACCCATTCCCCGCCCACCCGCACGATGATAGCGCCGGAGCCCAATCCGCAACCTTAGCTCGGAACACGAGCCAATCGGAGAGTGGCATCCTCCCAGCCTCTCCCTTCTCCAATCAGCTCAAGGTTCCCGCCCCTAATGCCATCCACCAATCAGCAGCGAGAACTGGGCCCCTCTGCGCCTCTCGAAGAGATTGCGACTTCGGATTGGCTACTTAATCAGCCACGTAGACGCCTCTTCGTTTCTGATGGGTGTGGCGGACTCGGATTCCAGCCGCTCATTGGAAGAGAAGCCTGAGATGGGCGGGGCTTCCGGGGCGGGCGGAGCGCGCGGGAGATCTTACAAGGCGGCTGAGCCGAAAAATGAACCGACCGCGAGTGGCCAGTCGCTGGACTGCGGAAGAGGGCTGAGGACACGGTGGGTTTCGAAACAGCCCAGGAGCGATCTTCCCCGGCGGGGCGCCCCTTCAGGCCCATAGTTGGTTGGGAGAATCGAACCCAGAGTCGTAGGCCAGCCACAGCGTAACGGTCGCTGCAGACTTGACCTGTGACTTTCTTCTTGGTGGCCGTCTTACGGACGGAGTGCCACTGTGCATGTAGCCTAGGCTGTCCCTGGACTCCCAGCAGTTCTAGCTACACAGGAGTGAGCCATCATCACACGCATCTAATCCTCTGCTTTCTCTGGGTAATTTGTCTCCCTTCCAAAACAGCGACCCACGAGCTTTGCTCACTCTCTGTCACTGTCTGCTTCCCAATTGGAGGGATAAGCTGGATAAGCTGGTGTAGCCCTACCTCGCCGGAAGGGCAGGCAGCCAAGTGGAGCATCGGACACAGGTCCTCAGTGTTGAAGTGAAAGTTGCTCAGTGGAACTTTGTAAAGCAAGGCACGGCTGGCTGCCACAAGGCCTTTTCATTTGCTGGTGCGCAGCCAGAACCCGGCCCTTTCTACGTCCCCTGTCCAGCCTCCCATCACAAGCTTGCTATGAGCCCAAGCCCTGATTGCTCTGGTTCACCACTGGCCAGGGTTAGCTGATGGCTTGGGAAACAAAGCTTTGAGCTCTGGTGCCAGAAGCGCTGTGTCCTCAGCAGGAAGCATGTTCTCAAGCGCAGCTTCCCTCCTAGCAGCTGCCTGGTGGGATGCTGTGGTCAGGCTGTTCCAGTCTCTCGGCCTTCCTATTGCCAGGCTTTGCCTTCTTGCAGCTAGGGAGATGATAGAGTTCTACCGATCTGGAAGTGACTTTCACACACACTTACTTCATCATGAGCATGTTATACCCAGATCGCGGGGTCCCCCAAAAGACCACCAAGGAATCCAAACACGTATGTAAAAGCCTGTCCAAGGCAAGAGTGGAGCAGAAAGTGGTCTGCCTGGGTGGAGTGGGGTTTTATAATGGTAGAGGTTGAGGGTGGGGGGATTTTCAGAGTTCAAGACCCTGACTGGCTGACAGTTGTGTGTCTTTAAGAAAATAGGAATGTGCTGGGCTAAAGGACACCTTGGAATGTTAGGTATTTCCTCTGGAACATTATTTTCTCCTGGGATGCTGATTAGCCTGTTTCTGGGTGGTGCCAGTTTTATGCCTTTCCTGGGGACAGGGTGGTACCTGCGAGGAAACTGAGGCTCCTATCAGGCCTGTCATGGCAGCAGTGTAGCCAAGCTTCTCTGGGTCCACAAGCACTGCCAGGGAAGCCTTGGGTGCCCACAACTGGAGACTTCACTCAGCTATTTTTAAAGTTCTAGGCTTCATACAGGATCCTGTCGCTCAGTTAGTGCCCTTAGCACCCCCACACACAGGTGTATGTTTGTGTGTTGTACACACATGTACATGTGTAAATGCCTGTTTGGATGTGTACTGATGTGTTTGCATGTGTGGAAGCCAGAAGCTGATATACAATGTATTCCTCAATCACTCACCTTATATATTGAGGCAGGATCTCACTTGAACCCTAAGTTTACAGATCGGCTTGTCAGCCTGCTCTGAGGATACCCTATTGCTGCCTCTGAGTGCTGTTATTACTGCCAGGGCACCGTGCCTGCCCAGCACTGGATCTCCACATCCTCAACATCTTCACACTTGCACAGCCAGCCTGACATACCCCCACACACACACACACACACTTAGCACTTCTTGGCATTGTCATTTGAACTGATGCATGGGATTGCAGTGTGTTGTTGGACACATCCTTTATAACAGCCAGTAAGAGGCCTAGCGTTTTCCTCCCCGGTTGGGCCCTTCTTGGGAGGGTCTCCCAGTGCTTTCTAGTGAGGTGGAGCTGCAGCCCTGCCCCCTTCTGCTGCTCTCTGATGAAGTGTGGTTTCCGCAGCATCCTTCAAAATCCCAAACCCACAAAATAGCAGAAAATGCTGAGTGAGACCCAGGCATTCAGACCTGGACCCATACACTCCCCAAGAAATTAAAAGGGTACAGCACGCACCAGCAAGCCTCGGGCACTGCCACCTTCAGGATGACAGGGACAGCTTCTGAACTGCCCAGTCCTTAGTGATGGAGCAAACAGAAGCATCATAGGTGTTCATGGATAGTCTTCCCAAGACAGTGATACCTAACTGTGCCGAGGTGAGCACTTTCACATCAGACTGCCCTCAGAGCATCACTTTCTAACGTGCCCACTCCCACAGGAAGTCCAGGTTGACAGCAAGCACATTGGATTGGTTACCATCGCTGTGTCTCACTGGAAGTTTTTCATGCTCGTGGCAAACCCATTGAGGATATGGACTTGGACCAGCTGGACCTAAACCCCAGAATCACTGCTGCAGTGAAGAAGGGTATGTTGTGTGAGGTGGAAGCTGTACACGTGCACTTTGGGTAGCACAAGTCTGTACCACCGCCACCCAGCAGTCTCTCCTGTTCAGAGTGGTCTCCATCTTTGATTTTGCATGTGGACTGCCCTGTCTCGCAAGGGGCACCTTCTGCATCTGAGTTCCTGAAGAGCTGTGCTGCTCTGGTGTGGGGAAGCTGCCCAGCCCTCATCATGGGAGGCAGTTCTTTATGCCACTGTGTGAACTGGTTGATAGACCTGCAGTTCTTTTTTTCTTTTTCTTTTTTTTTAAATTTCAACAGAGTGTCACCGTATGATCCTGGCTGGCCTGGAACTCACTGTGTCTGGCCTTGAATTCACAGAGATCCTCCTGCCTCTGACTCCCAGTGCTGGGGTTAATATTTTCTTCTTTTTACTGGTTTGAAAATAGAAAGTAAATCCAAGCCCAGAATTAACTTCTTTACCCTCCTCCCCATGCAGCAAGCCCTTGGTTCATTAACCGTGAGTGAGGTGCCCTTTACTTCCTGCTCCGTCCTGGATATCTGTGTCCAGGCTCTGCATTCCCGCCAACCTCCTTATCCACCCTGGCCTGGCTTGGTGCTCAGAGTTGATTTTCACATTGTCCTTTCTCCATTTGTCAATGTCAATCAACTGGAGGGCATGTGCATGGTCAACAGGCTCTCTTCCACACCACACTGCCAACTCCATATGTTTTGTTTTGTTTTTTAAAGATTTATTAATTATGTATATAGTGTACAGAAGAGGGCACCAGATGTCATTATAGATGGTTGTGAGCCACCATGTGGTTGCTGGGAATTGAACTCAGAACCCCCGGAAGAACAGTCAGTCTTAACTTCTGAGTCATCTCTCCAGCCCCCATATGTTTTGTTTTTAAAATACAGTCTTGCCGTGTAGTTCAAACTGGCCTTGAACTTGGCTCTAGCAATCCTCCTGCCTCAGCCTTTGACGTAGCTGGGAGGCCACTATGGACATGGACAAAAGAGTGGGACAGGGTGGCAGTCACATCCTCATGGCACCCAGGATTCACCCTCACCTCTGTTTCCTGTTGCTGCTGAGTGAGAGTCAGGGCTAGGTCACAAGGGTACAGCAGCAGAGCCCTTCAGCAGGCCCTTCCCAACCTCTCCACTCACTAGTTACACTACCCAAGACTCTGGGTGAATCTGGTTACTGTCACTGGTGTCCCCAGAGCTGGCGGCCCCTCCCACCCTTGCCGAGTGCCCTGACTTACTGTGATTTATCTGTGATTTCAGGTAAACTGAAGTCCGTGAAGGAGGTGCTGCGCTACTCCGCACCAGACTTGCAGAGGCTCACCAGCCTGCCTACCCACGATGTGCAGCTTCTGCTGAGCGCGGCCTCTCTCCACCTTCGGGGCAGCCGTGTTCTCACAGGTAGGCAGGAAAGAACCTTCGGGCTGGCACCTGCGGTGATGGCACCCGGGGTCCAGGCAGGTGGCACTCAGGTGCCTGTCCTGCTCTGGGGGATACTTTCCTCCCGGGGTGGTAGTGGCCGTCTCTTGGATGGTTTCCCATGATGGTCTTTCTTCTTCCTGAAGAGGTGCCACAGGCCTGGGTGGACATCTGCATGGGCTCCAGACTCTGTCTTGGAAATGAGCTCACACAACTGCCCTGAGCCCATTGGCCTCTCCTAGGATAGGTAGTCCCAGTGATGTGACCAAAGGCCACAGAGAACAGCCCATGTCACAGACCACTGATGAATGTGGCCCTCAGCTCTTGTACAAAGCCCTCCAGGAGTGGAGTCCTTGCACCCTAGAAGAGGCCCTCACAGTAGAGGACAAAGTTGGTCACAGTAGTATGGTAGGGGCAGCTGTGAGAAGCCCTGCCGTTTGAAGATACAGTGTCCACATGATGCCTTTGCCTCACTGATGTTTAGCCTGAAGCTCACTGCTCAGTGCTGTCACCATGCGCTGTCACAGGCTGCTGCTCATTTTCTCTTCATGCTGAAGCTGTCCAGGACCACAAAGACCCCAGACAGTTAGTGGAGGGGACCCTGTCACATCCTGGAGCTTAGGGTTCTTCTTTTTCTCTCTTTGTTATTTATTTTTATAGAATAAAGTCTTTTTTATCCATGTATTCCCTTGTTCCAACTCCTGACCCTTCCCAACCCCTCGAGGTCAGCCTTCAGCCTCCTTCCTCCCCATCCCCCACCCCCACCCCCCCTTTCTCTCCATGTTGTTCTAGCCGTCCTGGAACTCTTCTGTGTAGCTTAGACGGGCCTCAGACTCATGCCTGTGCCTCCCAAGTGCTGGGACTAAAGCTGTGCACCACTACACCCTGACTGGGGCTGAATTTCTCTAGCAGCTTGTGCCCACAAGGTTAGCATATGTGTGGCATCCTGGGAGGTGTGACAGGACAAACTCTTATGTATGCGCCGTACTCAGTTGCACAGCCAGGCTGCCTGCCTTCTGACCTCTGCCCCCATGTGTTTTGCCAGCCCTCCAGCCATGCTGCATCTGGGGCCAGCACTTCCTTAAAGGCCTTAGGTTCACAGGCCCTAGCAGGCTGTGGGCAGGGCACAGGCCAGGCAGGAAGCATGGCTGACCCCATACTCCCCATGCTCCCCACAGCACTGCAGCTGTTCCAGCAGAGGGAGAGCTTCCCTGAGCAGCATCAGCGCCTGAGCCTGGGCTGCCCAGTCCTCGATCAGTTCCTGGGTGGCGGCCTGCCCCTGGAGGGTATCATTGACCTGGCTGGCCGCAGTTCAGCAGGGAAGACCCAGCTGGCGCTGCAGCTCTGCTTGACTGTGCAGTTCCCACGACAATATGGAGGCCTGGAAGCTGGTGAGTGGCCGCCCCTCCCTGGGGAGCAGGGAAGGCAGAGTCCAGGCAGGTGGTACTCAGGTGCCTGTCCTGCTCTGGGGTGATAGTGGCTGTCTCTTGGATGGATTCTCAAGATTGTCTTTCTTCTTCCTGAAGAGGAAGTGGAAGGTAAAAGTGTCCTTAGGCTGTGGGAAGGAAGCAAGGGCGCAGCTGACCCTACAGTTATCACACAACTTCAGCTGAGGCACCTCACCCCTCACTCAGGCCCGCAGAGCCAGAGAGCTAGGGCAGAGAACATGGGCATTTTCTTTCTGGTCAGGGGCCACTTGTTTGAGCAGCCATGTGGATGGCTGACACAGGGAGGCTCCCCAAACCGCCTGCCTGAGCCCTCTGCGGGCTGATGGTCAGGTCATAGCTGCCTGCAAACAAGCCAACATCTCTGCCTTTGTGTTTTGGGCCCTGTGCCCAAGGTAGGGAGCATGTCTAGGGGATACCAAGTTGACCCCTGAACTTCGCCCCGCTCTGCACCAGCTGGAGTCTCACCACAGCATCACTGCGTGTTGGTTCTGTCCCAAAAGCAATGGCTAAAGGAAGGTTCCAGTTTCTCTGGTCCTCACAGAGCTTGTCTTATAAACAGCTACTCCTGGTGGTAATGTCAGTTCCACTGTTCCCATCAGCCTTCCTGAGGTCTGTAGCAATGCAGCATTAGCTTCTTCTAAGGCCCACCCATTAGACCCAGAGCCATTTCAAAAGGACCACCATCCAGCAGTGGTGCTTCCCGCTGCAGCCCTGGCCCTCGGGAGGCAGGCGCAGGAAGAACAATATAAGCTAGAGGCCAGCCTGGCTCCAGTGAGTCTGGCCTGGGGGCGGGGGTGGGGGACCCACTGTAACAGAATTGTTTAAATATTTACATTTGCATCCCAGATATTGTCAGCTATGCTTCTTCCTTTCGTGGATGAGCTTCACTTTCTTTTTGCTTTGGTTTGGTTTTTCCAGACAGTGTTTCTCTGTGTAACAATCTTGGCAGTCCTCTTGTCGACCAGGCTGGTCTTGAACTCACAGAGATCCTCCTGCCTCTGCCTCCCAGGTGCTGTGTCACCACCAACACCCCAGCCCATTTGCTTTCTTTTCTTTTTTAAAAAAATATTTATTTTTATTTATGAGAATTGGTATTTTGCCTGCACATATAACTGTGTAAGGGTGTCAGATCTTGGAATTAGAGACAGTTGTTAGCTGCCATGTGGATGCTGGGAGTTGAACTCAGGTCCTCCGGAAGAACAGTCAGTGCTCTTAACCGCTGAGTCATCTCTCCAGCCCCCCATTTGCTTTCTTAACTTGAGTCCTTGGAAGCACGAACAGTGTTCATCTTATGAAAACCATTTCTGTATCATCTGTGGTTTGATGTCTTTAGCCATTGGCATCTTTCTGCTGAGTTCTAGAACTAGGCATGTAGATGCCCAGAGTCCCGGCACTGTCTGGGAAAGACAATTCTTGGTTGGGGCACCGTTGTTGAGAACCCACTGCCCACAAACATGGGGTTCCATGCTAGTGGTCCAGCTTTTCAGCTGCAGGATCTGGGTGGCCTTTGCACGACAGTGGACCACACGAGGCTGTTCATGTTCCACGTGACCAGGTGCTCATGCCTGTTCACCCACTCTTGCACTTAACTATGGCCTCACCAAGTAGACAGACAGACGTGGGAGCCTGTGAGTTGCTCCACACCTGAGGAACATGTCCCAAAGTCCCTTAACCCTAGTGATCTCTGCCCAGTCTGCCCTACCCAGTGGGGAACTGGAGAGAAGAAACAAGCTAGCAGGGAATCCAGGAATGGGGGTGAGGGTACTTGGGTCTCCAAAGGGACCAGCAAGGTAGCCAGCCTCGGGTAGGATAGGAAACCACGTTGGCCTGCTGCTTCTAAGAGAGGTAGAAGGCAAAGGTTAATTTGGTTTTGTGGCCAGGGCCCATTTCCAGTTCTTGTGCACACTGGTGCTCTGGCTTCCCAGGGGCCGTCTACATCTGCACAGAGGATGTCTTCCCCAGCAAGCGGCTGTGGCAGCTCATTGAACAGCAACAGCAGCTGCGGACAGATGTGCCTGCGGAGGTGGTCCAGAAGATCAAGTTCAGCAACCACATCTTTATTGAGCATGCAGCCGATGTGGTGAGTATCTGTTTTTGCTCACAAATGGCCCAGTGATTCAGCCAGTGTCACCTGTGCAGGAGCCTGTAGTGCAAAGACCAAGCTCAACTCAGAATATACTGTCAGGGTAAAGTTAGGAAGGGTCTAGAGGAGCTGGAGAGATGGCTCAGTGATTAAGAGCACTGACTGTTCTTCCGGAGGACCTGAGTTTGATTCCCAGCATCCACATGACAGCTAACAACTGTCTGTAATCCCAAGATCTGACACAGTTACACATGCAGGCAAAACACCAATTCACATAAAATAAAAATAAATATTTAAAAAAAAAAGGAAGGGTCTAGAGAACCAGATTCCCATAGGGTAGAGGTCATGGAGAAAGGGTTCTTTCTAAACCAGCAGTTCTCAACCTGTGGGTCCCAACCCCTTTGGGTTACATAGCCAATATTGTGCATATCAGTTATTTACATTATGACTCATAAGTATAGCAAAATTACAGTTATGAAGTTGCAACAAAAATAATTTTATTTCCAGAGGTCACCAGAGCATGGGGACTATATTTAAGGGTTGCAGCTTTAGGAAGGTTGAGAACCACTGCAAACCTAGGCACACTTAGGGACCCTGCTGCCCCGATGTGCCCGTGGCCAGGCAGTGAGGAATTCTGGGTTGATGATGTATTGTATAAGTCTGCCTCACAGACCTATCTTTAGACCAACACCATTACTCCTCACCTGAAATACAGACCTAACTGGCCTCTGGACACTATCTGTCAGTCTGCCCAGAAAGAAAATGGGTGTGTAGCAAAGGTGTCCTGTGAATTGGGGGTCAGAGAACTGACAAGCCTTCTCCCCACTGCTGTTCACTGTTGATCCGCCTGAGACTGGTGCTGACCGGCTGCAGGGACAGGTGACAGTTGAGGGTCATTGGGGAGTTTGGAGAATGACTGGGGCATGGGGAGCACCTTCACCATGCCCACCCGGGCATCACTGTGGCTAGGGAGAGTGTTGTGAGATGACAGCAAGTGCGTCAGCTGACTCCAGAGCTGTCCTGTGACCTCTGTGTGCACACCAGATGGCGGGCACACAGGTCACTCACATACATGATAATACAAAACCTGAATTTTTTAAAAGTAGTTGCCTGGTGGTGGTGGTGCACACCTTTAATCCCAGCACTCAGAAGGCAGAGGCAGGCGGATCTCTGCGAGTATGAGGTCAGCCTGGTCTACAGAGTGAGTTCCAGGACAACCAGGGCTGCACAGAGAAACTTTGTCTTGGAAAAACAGGGGAGGGGAAGTTAGACATTCATTCTTTCTGGTAAACAGTAAGGCATATAAACTTTTAATTTTAAAAAATGTACAATAAAATACATTATCTCACACAACACAAGGAACTAAACACATGAGAAGTGCCACAGGCAGAAGCAGCAGGAGCCAGATGTGTCCTATCCCAGGGGCCTCCCAGGCCCCTGACCTTACTGACTGGGGGCTTGCTCCCCGAGACCTGCTACGTGCCTATTAGTACGTGCTCCGCAGCACGTGGGCAGGGGAACTAAGTTAGCATTGTGGAATCCCAGTGAGGGCCCTCCCAGCTCCACCATGGCCTTCACAGGGCCAGCTCAGGAGCCACACTCAGCAGCATCGTGGTGTTTAGAGCAGGTCAGCTCAGGTCACTGCAAAAGAAAGCTGCAGGTCAGGCCAGGCCACCACCGGGCTGCTCCATCCCCTCCTGCCCTGGGGTCTGCCCAGCAATGGGAGCCTCCCTTCTTGTGCATAAGTAAGCAGGTGAATCACACCTGTCCTTCAGACCTTCTAGCCATCAGGCCGAATGCAGCTGGCGGGCACAGCCACCCTTTGCCATGGCAAGGTACCCAGGCCCTGTCTGGGGGAGGTGCAGACACTCACGTTAGTGCTAGCGTCTTCTAGGCTGCTGCTGTCGTTTTCCACACACAGAGGCTCTGCTGAGGACGCCCTAGAGAGAAGTACAGACTGTTTCACTCTGGGCTGGATGCCAGAATCTGACTGACAATCAGTGTTAGCTACCTGCTTGGCCATCCAGAACTGCCCGAAGACCCCAAACTAGGAACAGTATGGAGACCCTGGCTGCTGCCTCAAGCCTTCTCACCACCCCGTGTGGCCGTGTGGCCATGAGCAAGGCCTTACTGACCACATCCATCTCCCCTCTGCATACCAGCCTGACCTCGCCACTCAGCTAGTCAGGCTCTTGAGCACATCACAAGTCGCCCAAGCCTAATGCCAATGGCACAGTAGCCAACAGAGGAAAGCCCAGGGTCACCTGCCTTGGGGAGATTATTTCTGCCCCTAGCCTAGGGCTCCTGGACTGGGCGGCAGAGGGACTGATCCAGTGTTCTCCCTACTCCCCCCTAGCATTTTCTCCAAGGTGCAGCCTATGTGGATGGTACAGGCTCTCCACCCCTTTAGGAGTGTGGTACCTCACATGTGCAGAACAGACTACCAGACCATTACACCATCCTACCTCCAGCAGGTTACAAAGATCAGGAGGGCACCTAGCCCTTCCCTCCACACCCTGCTTGTGTGGGGCCGAGCAGAGCTGCTCTGTAGACACAGCCTAGTGAGCTCATCCTGTCAGCCATGGTTGGGTGACCTCAGTATCTGTACTAGAACTACTGGGAGGGGACAGTCACTGTGGTGATCACACCCTTCTACAGGACTCAGGGTGATGTCTGGGAGACAGTGGAAGGTGCCCCCACCCCCACCCTGGGTTAGCAGGAGGCAGCCAGTAAGTGTCAAAAGCTCCGTCTTGGAGTTATGACCAGATGGAGGCCACTGGCCAGATGTGCCATGTAGCCCAACATGTATGTCCCCCACAGGACGCCTTGTTGGAGTGTGTGAGAAAGAGGGTCCCCATTCTGCTGTCAAGGGGAATGGCCCGCCTGGTGGTGGTTGACTCGATTGCAGCTCCGTTTCGTTGTGAGTATGCTGCTCAGGCCTTGGCCACCAGGGCCAAGCACCTGCAGTCTCTGGGGGCCACGCTCCGAAGACTGAGCAGCACCTTCCACAGCCCCGTGTTGTGCATCAACCAGGTAGGCGAGGCAGTGGGCTTTGTCCTTTGCCTTGGGGAAACCAGGACTGACTGACTGGACAGAGGGAGCAGCTGAAGGTGGCTCCTGTCACTGACCCGCCCTTGGCATTTCCAGGTAACAGAAGTGGTGGAGGAGCAGGAGTCTATGCCCAGGTCACTGGGGTGAGTATGGGCACCTACCTCAGCATGTGGGCACTGGAGTGGGGTTGGGATATAAAAGCAGAAACGCTCATTTTGTGTCTTAGGGCCTGGGATGAGCACCTCTCTCCAGCCCTTGGCATCACCTGGGCCAACCAGCTCCTCATGAGACTGATGGCTGACCGGGTCCATGAGGACAGTGCTACTGTGAGCTTGCCCAGAGGCCCAGCTCGAACACTCCGTGTGCTCTTCGCCCCACACCTGCCCCTGTCTTCCTGTGGCTACACAGTCAGCGTGGAAGGCGTTAGAGGGACGCCAACAACAGAGTCCTGCTAACAGTGGTACCACAGACCACCCTGACCAGGTCCCAGCATCTACTCTCCTCTCCCTGGGGCTCACCTACTGTTGAGCTGTGCAGTTTGGCCCCATATACTGTCCTTTAGAGCAGGGTTCTCAGCATGTGCGTCAAGACCCCCACAACTCCGAGGAGTCGTCTAAGACCACTGGGAAACACAGATAGATATTCACATTCCGATTCACAACAGTATCAATTACAGTTATGAAGTGGCAATGAAATAACGTTATGGTTGGGGGTCAGCACAACATGAAGATCTGTATGGAAGGGTCGCAGTGTTGGGAACCTCTGGCTTAGAGGATGAATGACCAACCAGGGGCTCGGCAGCCCTGAGGGCATCTTTGGGAGCTCCAGAAGGACATGGCTTGGCTCTAGCCTCATCTGCTTTCTGGCTGGGGCTGAGTCGGCAGCTGGCCTGGGGCTGTCCCCCTCCTGCAGGATGGTCTTAACCCCCACAAACACAGACAGTGATGCCCACCCCTCAGGCCAAATGGGCATCAGTGAGGTGCTTCCGGCTGTGCCCCTCCCCATCACATGTAACACTTTGGGGCAGAGAGGAGAGAACAAGCTGACCTCAGGCCCTAATTCCGGAGTCTTAGGGAAGGAGTGAGACTGACAACCTGGTTGCCTCAGCTGCCACAGGCCAAGCATCTTCAAACAACTTAAGAGACACCAGGGAACAGGTGTGTGTGTCCTCACAGAGACCTGGCAAGTATGTCCAGCAGCTCTGGCTTGGCAATGCACACAGACTGGAGGATACTACAGAGCATGTGACAGGACTGCGTGCATGCTCAGTGGAAGGCACCTCCTGGGAACATCTGCTCTGGACCCCAGAATCACCACTTCTGGATGCAAGGCTCTACAGTCACCAAGGGATGTGGCCTCTGAAGACAGGGCTGTGGTTTTGAACCTGTCCTTGCTTCCAGATTGCAGGACAGGAAATATGCTGCCGGCAAATGTGCTAACCGTAACCCTAACCCTAACCCACAGGGACATGGGCTTTACCAAGGGGTCCCCACTCATTAGGGAAACAGACCACTTCTGGTAGATGCCATGACATATCCAGGATAGCGCCACCTAGGGCCTCCTGCATGCAGGGTGAGTGCTCCCCACTGAGCAACAACCCAGCCCCATGTGCTGCCCAGAGAGAAGAGACCACTGCTATACATGGTGGGCACAGCTACGTGGGGTGAGGGCAGTTTAAACGAAACAGCCTCTGCAAAGCCTGAGGGCTTTATATGAGGAAATAAAGCTTTATTTTTGTAACGAAGTATTGACAATTCTGCATTATTTTCTAAATAGATTGTATTGAAAAATTAGAAAACACAGTTCCCAAACAGGCATTCTTAGAAGGCTCCTGGAGCCCATATCCACCAGTTAGGTCATGGCCACCCCAGCAGTGGCCTGCCTACTAAGTCCAAAGTATCGTTCAGGATGTGGGAACCATGTTCTTCCCGGTGTCCCTGCAATCTGCTAGCCCAGACCACTCCTGCTCTGAGGTGGTGGACCCTGCCCACCTGCTTCACACTCTGGACCATCCTAGTGCTCAAATCTGCATCACAGGCTCAAAAATGAGTACAGATGAACAAGGAGGCACAGACTAAGGTCGTGTGCCCCGTAGACCTACATGAACCGTAAGCACACAGCTCTAGCCAATTATTTAAAATACACCACTACACCGACTTTTCCAGGCTGGCAAGAGGCTCGCAGGGTAAAGGCACTTGCAGCACCAACCACAACCTGAATTCCCCTTCTGGGAGGAGGAGAGAACAGAGTACACAGTTATCCTGGTGGCGACACACAGAACCATGCTTGCACACACACACTGACTTTCTACATGCCATCTCCAGTAGCTTTCCAGAAAATTCCTATCTGAACCCTTCCAACACTCAATGTGTAGGACCACACACCAACCAGGAAGCACCTAGTGCCTGCTGTGCCCCACCACAGGTCACTGACACCTCCCTCTTGGGATCCCCTCGCCATAAAGAACATGCTGGAAAGGGACAGTGGACCCCATGTCTCCTGAGAACATGAAGTACAACGAAGCCTGCGTGCAAGTTCCCAGAATGCTCCTCTACAGTGCAGTGCCCAAATAGTCAGGCCAGCCAACTTGCCCCAAGACTACCTTCTGCAGATTTAGGTTCCAGGAGTCCCATGGCCACGAGACTTAGTTCTGAGGGACTCCTGCTCCTCACAGTGGAGTGCCAAGAGCTTTGCCCCAACCTTGGAACAGGGTCTCACTTGTCCCTGGCCACTGGCTCCTGAGCATTAAGGTGCACCACCTTGCATGGCCCAGCTGTGAGTGAGCAGTTTAACACCACTGTACTCAGACCAGCCTGAACACCCACTGTTTCATAAGAACCATGCAGTTCTGCAGACCAGTGTCAGGCTGATTTGGAAAGTGCCTGCGGCCCAGAGGCTGCACCCTGCTGTCCTGACTCAGGTTTACAAGCCCACAGTTCCCTGTATTCTCTAGGTTAGTCTCACACAGTGCTTCCGATTGATCTGAAACACAGAATACACTGTGTGCTCGGCATACAGGGCTGCAAGGAGACGGCTCTCACCCATGGGCACACTGCCCACCACCAAAGCTGACCCACAGCACTGGCTGGTCTACTGAGCCCTGTGGGAAGCAGCTCCCCTCATGGTTTCCTCATCTCTTCCCTGCATACTTCAGGCTCAGCAGACACAAACCACTGTGAGCTCTGCTCAGAAAGGAAGTATTTTAAGCATCAGATTCTTACAATTTTTTCACAGTACTCCAGTTTAAACAGAACTAGGGGTCATGACAGTGGGAGACAGACGTCACATGCAGCAGCTCATCTAGGCCCGCCCAGGCCACCAGCTGCAGCCTGGCTTGCCTCCACAATGCTGCTGAATCTGGTCATGAGCAGCCCCTAGACACAGGCGCCCCACTCCTACCAAGAGGGCAAGCTCCTCTCCTGGGCAGATTGGAGGAACTGCCAGGGCTTCAAGGGTATCAGTGTTCATTCCTCTCAGAGATCCTATCTAGTTCAGCCCCAGTCCTCAAAGGGCTGGGTCAGTGTGGTTGCCACTCACTGCTCTCAAATCTGCCAGACAATTATTTCGTTCCTGTGAGAAAGCAAATGGAAAATTATACTTAACCAATACTTCTAAGGAGGTCTCCCTCAAGCACTGCTATACATATAAAATCCTGAGAATCTGGGTTTACAGGTGTAGCTTGGTGCATGAGTGTAGCTCTACAGGGTGTGTATTTAATCAGCAAAAGGCCTCAGTATATCCCAGCACCAAAAATCAGTCTTCAATTCCCATGCCAGGTATACCTAGAGACACCACCTGGTATCCTTTATCCTATGCTTGGGACTAGAGTGACAAATGACACTTTATTAACTCAATTTAGGCCACTGAGAGAGCTGTGGCCTCGTGAGGTGGGATGACCAAGGAGTTGGTCATTTTGGACAAAGCTCTATATGGCCAGCATAGACATGTCCTTCCCAGTAAGTCACAGTGGCTCCAGCTGTCAGGTATGCCCTAACCCTAACCCTAACCAGCAGGGCAAGTTCGAGGATCATTAAGGGTTCAGCAACACCCAGCCACATGGCTAACAGAAAGGCAAA
This sequence comes from Sigmodon hispidus, assembly GCA_004025045.1. Classification (NCBI taxonomy): domain Eukaryota; kingdom Metazoa; phylum Chordata; class Mammalia; order Rodentia; family Cricetidae; genus Sigmodon; species Sigmodon hispidus. Next base: position 73,514 of record PVIH01007029.1, read on the forward strand.
GCAGAAATACCACTCTGACTGCAGAGGAGACACGGCCTGGTGTGTCTGTGTGATACTGCATAGGGAACAGGGCTAAGATCTTAAACACCGGCATCCGAGTGACAGAAGCTACAGTTTTCAGTCATACAAGGAGACTGCTCCAGCTCTGACATACTTCAGTGGGCTTAGCGATGACTTCATCAGTCAGCGGGTATTCTGAGGACACTGCCAGTGATGTGCTGTCAAATACTAATATAAGCCCATCACAGTGGAGCATCCTCAGGGCCAGGGGCTAGGGCACAAGAAGGTAGGCTCCTGACTTGAAACAAATTTCTGTGACTTTGCCACCAGCATTAAGTACACCCAGAGATTTTCTTTTTGCTGGGTGGTGGTGATACATATCTCTAATCCCAGCACTTGGAGGCAGAGCTCCATAAGTTCAAGGCCAGTCTGGTCTAAAAAAGAGTTCCAGGATAGCCATGGCTACACAGAAAAGTCCTTTAAAAAAACGGGGGGGGGGGGGCATCCAAAGAACTGACATGCTTGGTGCTGCTGGACATGATATACAACGACAAACCCAAACACTGTTGGCCAAAACAGAAACACACTAAGGTGACCCTCTTGCTCTTGGTGGTGCTGGGGACCACAAGACTTGGAGAGTGGGCCTTTTTCTCATCTGACCTGAATATGCACATTTTTAACTAGATTTAGTGCCCAGGGAAAATTCCCCATTTCTCTCCATGTTTTGCAGCATTAATTCTTTATAATGTAGCAAGTACTGCTGCGTTCTGAGCCCACAACCCAGCAAGGGCGGGACCTCTACTACCTATCAGGTTAAGTCTGGGGCTGTCAGAGGATCCATTACCTGGGGCAAACACTCTAGGCTCATTGTGAGAATATAGTATATTCTCGTGAACATATACCTTAGTTTTTGGTAAATTACTAAAAAAAGCAGTTTAACTATTAGCAAGACAAACTGTGAAGTCACTATTTTTCTACTGAAAGGCCAGGTGTGGGGTACACCCTTTAGTCCCAGCACTCAGAGGAGGCAGAGGCAGATGGATCTCTAGAGCTTGAGGCCAGCTTGGTCTACAGAGTGAGTTCTAGGACAACCAGGGTTACACAGAGAAATCCTGTCTCAAAAAACAACAAAAAAACAAAAACAAAAACTTTTTTTTTTTTTTTTAAGAAAAGCAAACCAAATCCTGAAGCTGAGCATAGCATGCACACCTCCAGCTCCACCAAGGATACTCTGAGCAGGATCTGAGGTCCTGAGTGTGGACTACACACACCTCCAGTAGGCAAAAGAGCCAGAGATGGGGCCTGAGGGGCCGGTACTGGGGCCCAGGCTTACAGGACTTCCAAAGATAAAGGTGAAAGCCTACGGGTCCCAGATGCTATGCACAAATTCCAGCAAATGACTAGCTCTGTTTGAATCCAGTATACCAAAAGCTTCAGGACAAAACTGAAGAGGGACATTTCAACACTGCCCAACCAAATGCTGCTAGAGACCTGAACAGGCTGTTCTCCATGGGGACTACTAGAGAAAAACCACACTTGTGTGTTTTAACTTTTGAGATAGGATTTTTCTGTGTAGCCCTGTCCCTGGAACATGCTCTGTAATGAGACAGGATCTCATTTTGTGGCTGAGGCCTACAGCTCACTATGTGGAGCAGGCTGGCCTTGAACTACAGAGTTCTATCTGCCCCTGCCTCCTGAGCACTGGCTTCAAAGACCTTTGTACCACAGCCAGCCCAGTTACTCCTAGTGAAGGCCAAAGTCTCTGAAGAAAGCTGCACCAGCTTGTCTCCCAGAAGATAACTGCAGCAAACTGACTCTCTGGGTGCCTTATCTCTGATCCATGACAGGAAAGTACTAGGGTCTAAGTGTTCCAGTGCAGCCAAGCATGAGCAATGGGATTAAAGTTTTACATGTCGTATAGCTTGTAAGCCAAGTCACTGACTGTGGACTTGAACTTCACATCTTCTCTGGCTGCTAAGGGGCACTGCAGTCCATCAGGGATGCTTGTTAGCCCAGGAAGCCACAGGAAGCCAGGTAAAAGAAAGAGGACAATTCCAAGCACGTTCTCTTGAGCAGGGCATTCCAGAACTGACTTTGCACACAGTTTCAGCCTCCCCAAGGAACAGAACCGCCATGCAGACAGTGGGCCCAGACCTGGCCTGGAGATGCAGACCTGCAATCCCAGCTACTCAGGAGGCTCAGACAAGGGGATCACAAAGTCAAGGCTTGCCTGGGCTACAGAGGGAGTCCCTGCCTCAGAATTAAAATAAGAACCTGGAGAGCTCTGTTAGGTCTCATGGGCTCCATCTATCTAGAAGGAACTGGAGATGGACTGTAGGAGGATTCTGGCCATTAGATAAACGCTAGCATTCTTCAAGAACTTGAGAAAGAAAAAGGAGTCATTTCTCTTTCTGAAGGGACCTATGGCTCCCGTCTCCAGACTCCACATTTCAGTCAGGGCTCCTCCTGGCCCTTCCTTACCATACCCAGATCTGTCTGCCTCTGGAACCCTCCTCTGTCTCTTACCATCTCCACTAACCTCTCCTCTCCCGATTCCCTCGTCCTGACAAGGACCAGGGCTTTCCTTTCTCTCCGCTCTGGATTCCTCCAGATGCCTCTCTCGCTCTCATTCACAATAAAAACCTTCCTCCTAAAAATGGAGCCATCAAATCAGCAGTTCTTTGCTATGGCCCTCACTACAAGCTCAACAGTCGGGGGGCATTCGTCCAGGATACGTGAGACCCTGATTCTACCCCTCGTACTCTGGCCAGCCTGAGAAAAGCAGTCCAGCAGCCACCAGGATCCCTCTAAATGCTTGAAGAAATGCAAGTGTTTAATCCCTCAAGCCTCACACAACAGACACAGCCTCGCTGACTCTACAGACATCTAGAAGTTTGGGATGAAAAAAAAAAATAAAAAAAAAAAAAAAAAAAAGAAGTTTGGGATGATCCAGGCTCTTCATCCCAGAGGCAGCTGGCACTGTTCCCCTCATAGGCAGAAGCCAGCATGAGGCAATCAGCCCCAACAGACTTGGGCAGTGTTCAGACAATGGATCTTCCAGGTGTTCACAATGTCATGAAATCCTCAGACCCTATACAGATGCAGCTGGCTAGCACACAACTCCTATAAGAACAAAGTACAGCTCTTGCTCAGTCACACAAGTCTCCCAGAATCCACTGTGAACCCAAAGAGATGTCTGGAGGGACAGTGGTCATGAGTGTAATACAAGCACAAGGCAGGCTGTACCCGTCATAGCCCAGTGCCCAGCTGAGGGGCCAGGCAGGCATCTAGGTTTGGATCCTAATCTAATAGCACTGAGGATGACACTTTCGGAAGCCAAAAGAATAGCAGAGCAGTCTGGAGAACAGTGTGTTCTCCAGAAGCCTCTGCAGACCCCCAGCCCAGAGCCCGGGAGTCCCGCTCACAAATCTCTTCATTTTGCACAGCTCTTAAAAGTCAGCTTTTGTGCTGAGTGGGTTCTATCTCAGAAGTCTGGGGTATAGAAAATGGCTGACAAGACTCCAGAGAATGTGCCCAGTGTGGGGCAGCTGTTACCACAAAGAGACAGGGCCTGGGTAGCTCGTCATGGAACAGCACAAGTCCTACTGTGAGACATTAGTCAACATGGAGACCACCACTGTGACCTACATACCTTTGCTTATACTCAGGGAAGCCTGGAATTTTGAAAAACTGCAAACACCTCTTGTAACAAAATCACAAAACTCAAACCTCATTAAAGACCATTCTTTCTCCCCTAATCCCTGCCTGAGTAATTGTGATCACTGTTCCGTCCTGGAGGGTGAGATTTAAAGAGCAAAGCCAATGTCAACTTAGACAGAAATGCTTGTTTGCTGACTCAGTGGCATTTGTAGGTTTAGAGAGTGTGTGTGTGTGTGTGTGTGTGTGTGTGTGTGTGTGTGTGTGTGTGTGAGAAGACAACTTGTGGGAGTCAGTTCTCTCCTACTGTGCGGGTCCTGAGGGTTGACAAGCTGGTGGCAAGCACCTTAAACCCCTAATCCATTTCATGGGCCTCCATTTTTACTTTTTGGGACAGAGTCTCACCATATCCTATGTTGGCCTCTCAAACTCTGAGATTACAAGTGTGAAGTGCTACGCCTGGCTCACTTGTCACCAAGGAGGCTTTCTCTGAACAGAATTGAGGGCTTCTACCAGTTCCTCGTGGGTCCTACCAGCCAGCTCCCCAGCTGCTTCTCAGCCTGCCCTGGAAAGTAGGAGGCAGAGTACCCCAGCCCTCCGGGACCAGCTCCGAGCCCCAGGGAGGCTGCGCTGCAGCCGTGGTGCAGTGCGGCACGCGTGCGGAAGAGGGCGCTGAGGAGATAGTTACCCAGGGTTCCTTGGCTCACTGTCCCGAGCACTTCCTCCCTTCAGCTTCCTAACCAGCTTCTCACTGCTGCGTCTAATGGAAGCCCGGAGTTTGCTAAAGGAGCCACTGCGCTTTAAAGATCCAGTGCCATCCTGAAAAACATGTGAACAAGTGTGAAGCTGTGGCTGTCCCCTCTTGCCCCATGCTCAGCCCAATGACCCCGAACTGCTGTCAGGCACTGGCTGGCAAATGAGTCCTGCTAAAGCCACCAGACTGCCATGAGCATGAACATGTTACAAACAACCCATGATCAGGAATCTTTGAAAATGAATCCCAGCAGAAACAGCCACATTACCAAACGGGAGTGAGCCCGCTGGTGTCTTAGGACAAAGGACAGCACAGGGTCAGAGGAACCAAGGCCTCTGCCAGGACTGTTACAAGTGGAACTCCATGGTGCGTGTGTGGACCTGGCAGGGAAGTGTCCAGGGCACCAGACCTCACCAAGACAGTGTCCTCCTAACAGACTCACCCATGCAGGGCTTAGGTGTGTCTTCAGCAAATTTAAATGTCAACTCTAAATGTAGCTGCAAGTTTTTAATAAAATGCTCATCTTTATATAAATGCTAAAAGTCCTGAGAAACCTGTTGGAAATGAAGGAGTGACCAGCTGTTCCCAGGACCAACCAGACACTATAGAGACACCTGGCAGAGTGTGGCCATGAGGTCAAATGCAGAGTTTATCTCAGAAAGGTTCCTCAGGGAATCTGAAGCCACGAAGCACTGTCCCAGAAGACTGAGAAATGTACAGAGCAGACAGACGCAAGACACAGGTCAGTTGGAGTGAGTTTATTAGAAGTTAGAAAGACACAAATACACACATCACAGAGCACTTAAAGATTAGTAGAGAAAAGCAGAAATGCCAAAATCCCACACCAAGACTACACAGCAAATCTACTTTCGTGTGTCCTGGGGAGGCCTGTGCAGGGGCGCTGGCCAGGCCTGTAAGTACGGCAGGACGTGCAGCACATGCCTCACTCGTACAGCTCAGTGACTGCACAGGTCACTATCATGCCACTGTACTAACCTGTGTGACACTAACACCTGTCATCAGGGGGACAGCTACTCTCTCTTAACTGTTAACTTGAGTGTTACACAGTAAATGGGCTTATTAACACAGTTGATATTTCTAAGTACATATCTGGCAAAGCTACATGTATCCAGAAATCAAGACCCCAAAAGGACAGCAGCACCGAAAGGAATGGCCAGTCCCAGAGGTGCAGCTGACAAGCTCCTAGGGCTGCTAGACACAGCGGGCAGCACTGGAGGGGCCGGAGGAGGCGCTGCCCGTCATGCAGGAGCAGTGCGGGAGGCACCGGGCGGCTAGGCCTGTCAGACAGAAAGAGAGAAGCAGGTGAGGCGGAGGAGCGCGCAGCAGGCCCCACCCCGCAAGCCTGCGCTACAGTATTTCTAGGTCACACATCTCAGCGGCATTATGCTCAGCGACCCAAGCTGGGCACTCTGTGCTCTAGGCTGGCACAGCAGATGCTGAGCCCAGGGCAGGAGAAGGAATTGAGGCCAGCTTTCTGGTAACTGTCAAGAGTGAAAGTCAACATTTTTTTTTTTTAACTTTATTTATTTATTTATTGATTTGCCTTGGTGTTTGCCTGAAAAGTCAACATTTTTTGAGCACAGACCAGCATTGTTAGAAATCTCCTCAGTACTTACTATGGAGAGTTTCACAAGTTAGTGGACCTGAGGGAGATTTGATGTGAGGGACAGGAAAGGCCGAATGTGGAAGACGTCGTTTAAATTTCTCCTGTCTTGCTGCTTTCCCTAAACATTCACGGACTCCCCAACGTCTGATAACTTTTGGTCTCTTAAAAACACTAATAGCCTAGACACCTCGAAAACTTTAAAACCCGGTGACTTTAAAAGTTGGCAGCACATTTGAAGCATGCAGTTGATAATCCAAATAAAAACAGTTTCCACAGGTAGCAACGCCTCCTGGGTCTGCCAAAACCTCAAAAGGCAGGCGCACGCACAGACAGCTGGGCCTGGCCCGCTCAGACTCACCATGGACGCTGAGCAACTCATTTAACCAGCCCGAGCTTCATCTTTCTCATCTTTAAAATGGAAAAACAGAACTTGTTACCAATGCCTCATGAATGCCGGGACAAGAAAACATCAGTTCCCACTGCTTGTCATGAGTAGGATGCCAAATGTTACACAGCTCCCCACACAGTAAGAGCCACGTGGCCCAGCACCCCCATCACAAGATGCTCGCTTCCCTCCCTGGGCTCAAATGGAGTTGGCAAACTTTCTCAGCCACCCCATCTTGTTCATGAAGTGGCAGGCATGTCTACTGCTCAGGCTCATTCTTCCCCATTCCATAAATGACTTGAGCACCTGCACCCCAGGTGGATGGATAATGGCTGTCTAAAACTCAAGCAGACAAATACCCATGAGCAAGGCTCAGAGTTCAGAGACTCATTGTATTCCAACACTCCTTTATGTAGCCACAAGATATATCACATAAATCATTTTTAAAGTTACATTTATTGTGTGTATGCATTTGCATGTAAAGTGCACATGTGGAGTTCAAAGGCTAACCTGTCCACCATGACGGTTCTGAGGATTAAATAAATTCAGGTCACTTGCACGGCAGTGTCTTTAACTACAGAGCAATTTTGCAAGCTCTCAAAGTGTGTTTCTGAAGAGAACTAAATCACAGACTATGCCGATTTTAGTATTAGCTCTGTAGAGTTGTGGGTATGGCACTTTATGATGTTTAGTATGTTCTAGCTGCCTCCTTAGCATAACTTTTCACACATAAAAACCTACTCTGAATTAAGTTCTCCCATTTCCTAATAACCTTAAGTAAGAATTTAGTACATTATAACTTGTGAAAGTCAAGCCAAGCCTGGTGGTTCACGCCTTTAATTCCAGAGCTCAGGAGTCACAAGCAGGCAGATCTCTGAGTTCCAGTCAACCAGGGCTACACCATAAAACCCTGTCTCAAAAACCAACGAAACAGGTGGCACACACCTTCAATCCCAATCCTTGGGAGGCAGAAGCAGGTAAATCTGTGAGTTTGAAGCCAACCTGGCCTACCACATAGTGAGTTCCAGGACAGCCAGGGCTACTTATACTCTGTCTCAAAAACAAATAATCTGTAAGAAGTCAGGCATTATGGTACAGGTCTATAATCTATAATCCCCATAGCTGGGATCAAACACAGGGAGAGCTTGAGTCTGAGACCAGCGTGGGCCACACAGTAGCACCTGTCTCATACGAAACAGTAAAACAGGCAGCCATACAGCTCAGTCATAGAACCCTTCCCTTCCATGTGGATGCTTTAATCCCCTATACTGAGCAGTATGTGCCGGGACGGACGGGGACGGGGAAACACAAACACACACACACACACACACACACACACACACACACACACACTTGCAGAAATCTCAGAACAAGAGCAATCTGAAAGAAGAGGAGGAGATAGGCTGCTTCTGAGGGACCCAGGAAAAGAAAAGGCAGCAAAGATGGAGGCTGTCCTTGGGAGCTGGGGTCCATGGAGGACTAAATCACGGGGTGCTGCATGTGTGAACATCAGACAACACAGCGTTGCTCCAAGTCAGCTGGAACCCAGTGCCCATGACTGACATACACTTCACAACAGACACAGAATTCCATGGACAGAGGCTCACGTGAGGAAAGTCACTTTTACCTAGGAAAGGGTGCATGGTCACAAAGTGCCGACCTTCTCAGAAACTAGAGATGACCTGCTATGGCGTCTGCTGGAGCCACAGCTCATATCTCAGTAAGCCCCAGAGAGTCCTGTTTTCCTGAGGTGGATCACCATCACCACAGTGCATGCTGGTGAGGAAGACCTGTACTCCAGACAGGTCCCTGCAGAGTCAAGAACCCAGCTTAAACTGGCCTGAGATGAGAGGCCTTCCTTCTTCATGGCTGAGCTCTTCTCCTTTGCTAGCACACAGGCAGCACCTGCAGAGGCATGATTACTATCTAGCCAGCCTTGTCTTTGACAAGCATCATCCTGTTTAAATTACTACTTCTGAATGCTGAGGAAGCATTTAGAAATCACATCTTGTTCCTGGGAACACACTGGCTGACACTGTAACCACCCAAGAGAACAAAGGGAGGAGCAGTTCAGGTTTTCAGACAGCACTGGAATCTTTTCTTTGAAATTTACAATTTGAGCTAGGCGTGTGGCACAAACTTTTAATCTCAGCACTTGGGAGGCACAGGCAGGCAGATCTCTAAGATCAAGACTAAACCGATACAGCAAATTGAAGTCAGGCAGGGCCACATAAGAAAATGAATGAGGGGCTGGAAAGGTGGCTCAGAGGTTAAGAGCACTGACTGTTCTTCTGGATGACCTGAGTTCAATTCCCAGCATCCACATGGTGGCTCACAACCATCTGTGATGATATCTGGTACCCTCTTCTGTACACTGCATACATAATAAATAAATCTTTTTTAAAAAATCAAAAAAGAAAAGAAAGTGAATGGATATGGGACAGGATATGATACAGTTCAGTAGACATGGATTTGCCTGGCATATGCAAGGCCCATATTCAACAGCCAGTAGCATAAAAGTAAAAAAATAAAACAAAGTATGATTTTAAGTTAAGCACATTGTATAAAAATGTATTCCCTGCACCCAGGCAGAAGGATTCCAAATTTAAGGACAATTTAGGCTGTATACTAAAATTCAAAATAAGGTGGCTATGGACATAATTCACTGAGTATTTGCCTAACACCCATGAAGAAGCCCTGAGTTCAATCCCTAGTGACTGAACACACACACACACACACACACACACACACACATTGAGAGAGAGAGAGAGAGAGAGAGAGAGAGAGAGAGAGAGAGAGAACAGGAGCGTGAGGAAGGAGGGCCCACTCTAGGAAGATCACAGCTCTACCCCCACAGCCTGGTAGGGAAAGTTCCAAGTTCCCCTCCCTGCAGAGAAAGGCAGTACCACTTCCTTCCTGTGTGTCCTCAAGGCAGATGTGAGACTCTGGGCTGTTGACAATGTCACTGGCACAGGACTCACATACATAGAGACCTAGAAATACTGTCTCAAGAGAGAGCTCCCCCCAGAACTTCACTCAAGAGTATTAAAATCTTTTAGCAAGCCACTGGCCACCAAGCAGGGCAGGCCCTCTGGACAAAGCATGCAGGAACTGTAGCGAACAATGAGAATACAGTCATAGCCCCCACAGGCAGGCATGGGCAGGCATCCCCAGGCCTCTGCCGCGATTTGGAACTACTGCCCAACAAGGCTTAACAGTGGATGCTGATTGGCTGTCTTGGTACAGAAAAATCCAAAACAAGAAAGCTGCTCCATAGAGATAGAGAATTTCCCTCCTGAAATCTGGCCACAAACGTTTGCACATAACCAAGATGCTGGCTCCTCCCAAACTGCTACAACTAAGCAAATTCTAAAGGGTCAGTCAATCCAAGGAGGACAGCGGACTGTAACAAAGTCCCAAACTACAATTTGACAAAAACACACAATGACAGCTAACCACACCACCACTGCAACTTCAGGACATCAGTGATGGCCCTGGCAGGCTGAACCTGCTAACACTCTCGTTGAAGAATGGCCCAAAGACACCAGCTCACCATACGAATCTTCACCCACATTACAGAAACCCACTTGAGAGCCACACACTCCCTACAACCCCAGGTAAAAGGCAGTGGTAAGGATGTCCCAGGGAAGGCTGGGGAGCAGGCCCAGGTGGCTCTAAGCCAAAGCTGGGATACTTGTCTAGTGGCAGTATGATGGTTAGGACCATCAAGGCAGCATGGAGAATAGGCTCTCATGCTGCTACTGAGCTGCTCTCTGAAAAGCAGCTTCCATTACACAAGATCCCTCTCAAGGGTGGCTCTCCAGCACCCAGGACGGCCCCTTAGTGGCGTCAGGAGCACTGAGTTAGCACAGGAATGGGCAGGTTAGGAAGCTGGTTAGTTGTCAACCACAACATCCCTAGGTTACAGACCAGAGTATGGACTAGGTTCTCATAGCCAGGATGCTCAATCAGCATGCACACATGCTCCACAAGAGGCTAGCCAGCTGTCAGGGATTCCTCAAGAAAAGAGTACAAGCAACACAGCTTCAGGATTAGCACAAGTTAGGGACTTACAGAAAGCTTCCCTGCTGCTTATTTTGTGAGAAGTGGAGGGTCTGGGTGAGACAGAGCAGCCAGCAAGTGCAGTTGGGGGCAGTTCCCGGGGCAGCGGCTGGGTACTGTACTTACCCCATTCCACTCTACGCTCATACTCACTTCCTCCCCTCCGTCAGGGCCACTCTCGTACTTGACCACGTCCACATTGAGACTCTCCCGGCTCCTTCGCTTCTCCATGTTCTCAGGGTCGTTTAGCACCTCAGCCACTCTCTGTTTGTGAACAGTGTCAAGACCCTGTGAGCCAGGCAGGGGAGAATGGTTTGACCCATTAGCACTTACATCTCAGAAGACCCCTTAGACTTGGGACAGAGTCAAATTCCTTTACTTATTTATTGCTGTTGCTGTTATTACTGGAGTAAGTCCCTATACTGGAGGCATGTCTGCCACAGAGCCACATGGAAGAGGTCAAAGGTCACCATCAAGTCGGGGTTCTCCCCTTCCGCCCTCATCTAGGTGTATGGGGAACAGACTTCCAGCCTCCAGGCTGGCATAGCCCTTTATCCACTGAGCCTCCATTATCTCATTGGCCCCCAAAATACCAATTCTTAAGTCACAGGACAAACTCAGATGATGTAATTCCTGGGGATGGGGTTTGGGCTTTCTAGAGTTATAGGGAAGGGTCTGAGTTATGTATCACCAAAAGGTAAGAGCATGCACACAGGCCTGCACACTATCCATGTAAGTAAGCTGGCTGGGTACTGGCACTCCCATAATTTCAGCACTAGGAGGCAGAAAGGGGAGGGTGAATTCAGAGCCAGCCTGGCTACGGAAGGCCTGTATTTAAACAAACAAGTGCTGTATACAAATGCTGAGCTCCAGGTAATGAGGGAAGGACACACTAGAAGGTCTGGATTGGAAATACAGCTAAGTGCTTGCCCAACATGCACACACCAGTCCCAGTAGGAGGGCCAGGCAGGAAGAGCAGAGACTCAGGCTGACCTCTGCTCGAGTTTGGGACCAGCTCAGGAAACCCAACAGTCCAAGTAACAGCAAACAGCCCTGGCTCCTATGTATCTTTCCTGGCTAGGTCCTTCTGTTCCAATCTTTCATGGCTGCCTGACAGGGAGTGTCCTCAGGAGAACATTCACACGCCCTTTCTCTGGACCTCCATGATCCCTGCAGCTCCTCTTGCTGAAACCCAGCCTGCAATCTAAAGCAAGGGCTGACTGCAGACCCTGCTCTTGGGGAGGGAGACAGCCTCAGGCTGATGATACAGCCACATATTGCCTGACCTGCCCTGAGACCCCAAGGGCAGCACCAAGGGCTCTGCTGTACCCCAGCCCACAACTCAGAGTACTTCACATCAACTGTGAGCACGTGAGGAGCACCCCGTCTGTCTGTCTGTCTGTCTGTCTTTTTTCACTTATCTTTATAGTTTTGACACAAAGTCTCCTATAAACTACGTTGGCCTCAAATGTTCAGCCTTTTCCAGCTCAGCCTCCTGAGATTATAGGTCACTATGTTTGGCCCCTTTGCTCATTTTAGATGTTGCTAAAAATACTTAATATAAGAGGGTGATGAGGGGAAAACAAACACGTGACACAAGTGCATGGAAAGGCCACACTGATACCTGTGGTGGAATGTTCTGTATGCTGTACATAAAGTGACTGGATTGGCCTATGTAGAGCACCGTAGAAGTGGGCAGAGTATCAGAGGAGAGACAGGCAGAAGGAGGGTGGAGTTAGTCAGTCTCCATCCGACTCCCCCCCCCACCAAGGAAGAATCATGTAAGGAATCCAGGTGAGCCACAGGCGGGCGGGCCACGTGGCAGATAGAATACTAGAAATGGGTTGAATTAAGATGAAAGAGCTAGCTAGTAATGTGCTTGAGACATAGGCCAAACAGTATGAAATTAATATAAGTGTCTGTTCATTTCTTTGAGGGACAAAAGCCACTGTGGGCCAGGTCAAAACCTCTGGCCCAAACAGACCCAGAAATCTTCTACAACAGATACCAGGGTCAAGACAGGGTCTCTTATGTAGCCCAGGCTGTGCTGGGATTCTCCTCGTAGAATAAGGCTGGCCTCAAACTCACTCCAGGAGCTGAGATTCATGACATGTGACACACTATATCCAGCAAATCCATGTTCTCTTGTTGTTTCTTTGGGGTCCATGTTTTTTTGTTGTTTTTCTCTTTGAGACAGGGTCTCTCTATTGGCCCGGAACTCACTATTTAGACAAGGCTGGCCATACACACACAGAGATCCTCCTGCTTCTGCCACCAAAATCCTGGGATTAGAGGCTTACACCACCACGCTCAGATCCCAGACTCAGATTTGTTTACAATTGATTTCTTTAAAAATAATTTATTTAAATTTATTTTATGTGCATTAATGTGAAAGTGTCAGATCCCCTGGAACTTGAGTTATAGATGGTTGTGAACCACCACATGGGTGCTGGGAATTGAACCTGGGTCCTCTGGAAGAGCAGCCAGTGCTCTTAACTATCTCTCCAGCCTCATATTTAAATTTTTTTATTTGTATATATGTGTGTGTGTGTGTGTGTGTGTGTGTGTGTGTGTGTGTGTGTGTGTGTGTGTGTGTATGGCCAGCCAGGGTTATAAAGCAAAATCCTGTCTCCAAATGAATACACAGATAGATAGATAGACAGACAGACAGACAGACAGACAGATAGAGATAGATCTTTTTTCCTGCGGTACTTGGGAGCAAATCCATAGTCCTATACATGTGACAAGGGTTCCTCAAAGAGATTTCAATAACAGGCCCATAAAAGGCCATCACAGTTCCAACAGATTAATCTGCAGAAGTGACAAGCACACCTGTTTACGTGACCTCATGGCAGCTTCTTCCAATGTTTCTGCAGCTTCAAATTTCCCCTGCCGTCGGTAAAGTGCTCCAAGGTTTTTTAAAGTGGTTGTGACAGTAGGACTGTAAGAATGAAAACACAGACCATCAAGTGCAAGTCCCAGGAAGCCACTATCAACAGTCCAAGCTGTGTGCTTAGTGAACATGTGCTACTCTTCATGGACACAGCCAGACAGTGCTTTGGATCATAGTTTGCTCTGGTGCAGGATACTAAAGGTGGTGCTATAGCACTCTAAAAGATTTTGTCCACTCAAGCAGCCTGGTGCTCAGTACTGTTGGCCCCTACAGCTCTCTGTAGAAACCCTCAGAGCATTCTCCAGAGCCTGGACGCTCAAACTCCTGGCATGGCCACAGGAGCATGTGGCCAGTCTACCTAGTGGACAGCGCATTCCCCTGCAGGCAAAACACGGCTTGTGCTGGCCACAGCCCTTGTCTCACCAGCCTCCAGAGCTGACAGCAATGGCAGAAACTCTGTAAAGGAGGCAAGGGCTGGGAGACAGAATGGGAGTGTGGACAGACAGCGGGTCAGTGCTGCAGGAAGGCCTGAGTTTGGATCCCCATTGGGTACATCAGAGCGAAGCGTGGAGGAGCATGCCTGTAACCACAACACCGGAGGAATGCAGACAGGTGAGTACCACTTGGTGGCTACCAGGCTAGCCAAAAACAACATGTTCCAGGTTCAAAGAGATTCTGTGTCAAAAAAAATCATGTAAAAGGGCTGGAGAGATGGCTCAGAGATTAAGAGCACTGACTTTTTCTGGAGGTCCTGAGTTCAATTCCCAGCAACCACATAATGGCTCACAACCATCTATGACATCTGGTGCCCTCTTCTGTACACTGTATACATAATAAATCTTTAAAAAATAAAATCATGTAAAAGTCAATGTTGCTCTAGCATCCACATACAAAACACAGGCTAATGTACTACACATACGTGCACACACAGTCAGATACAGTCTGCCATGAAGTGGGTCTCCCAGGTTTTCCTGATGTAGGTGAGAAGGAGGTTGAACCTTAAGGGAAGGAAACTAAGACAAGGAAACATCTATAGGTTCCAAGCCAGCAGCGGGCCTGGAGCAGATGGAGCACGGTGCACAGTGGGCCCCACACTCCCCCAGAGCAGAAAGAGGGTGTCCACACCACCCTGCACAGAAGCTGGCTAAGGGCTGGCTTCCTCGTGTTTTGAGGGTTACACAACTGCTGAGGGCCCCTGTCCCGTCAGTGAAGTGTCTGTAGATGAAGAACGTTGGTGGCTAGCACCCACCCTGCTGTAGCTGAGTGGGTGTGGAGGAAAATGTAAATTATTTCACTGACAAAAATAGGTTTTTGTGTAATTTTTTGCCTTTTTTTTTTTTAAGACAGGGTCTCACTATGCAACCCCGGCTAGCTTGAAACTCCCTATATTAACCTCAAATTAATTCACAAAGATCCTTCTGCGTCTGCCTCTCAGGTCCTGGGAACAGATGTATGTATCAGCATGCCTGGTTGCTGTTTTTGACATTATTTTATTAATTGTTACTATGATATGATTATCATTATTAGTATGGGTGATGCATGTGCATGTGTGTAGGCACACAAAGTCTCATATGGAGGTCAGAAGACAAGTTCCATGCATGGGGTTAAACCCAGAGCATCACTTTTGTGATGAGCACCTTCCCTGCTGAGCCATCATGCCAGCTCCAAGGGTCAGGGTTTAACCACAGTCTGGGAGAAACAGAGACCGTGTAGCTGGCCTGCTAACACCTGGTCCAGCCCTGTCCTCCGTGTCTGGAGACTGGCTAGCAGACTCACCTGTCCACTTTGCAGGCTTTGTACCAGCCACCGTACTCTCCAAAAGACGTCCCGTCCTTCTGCTTTCCCTAATTGTAAGAGAGAATTGCGTGAGTGGGGACTGAGTGCAGTGTGCCAGCTCAGAAAGGCCCCAGCACAGCAGCACAGCTTACTTTGCACTCCTCTCTCTCCTCTGCATGCATCCAGATGGGCTTGTTTTCATCTAGGGAAAAAAGCAGAAGCTCATAAGTAGAAGAATAAGGAAATGGAGCAGGATGTGATAGCACACACTTTAATCCCAGCATTGAGAAGCAGAGGCAGGCAGAAGGTTGAGTTCCAGATTGGCCTGGTCTACAAAGGAGCTCCAGGAAAGCCACAGGTACACTGTGGCCACCGAGCAGTAACCTCTAAGTCAGTGACTGCAAGGGTTGATCTTGTTTCTTATATGAGCCTTTTCAAGAATTTTTTCTATGTTTTGGTGTATACGATGTGCATGTACGTAGTGGGATTATGTTATTACATTGTAAATAATTGTCCACCTACTAGTTTAATAAAAATGCTGATTGGGTAAAGGCAGACAGGAAGTGTGAGTGGAGCTACCAGACTGAAAAAACTCTGGGAACAGGAAGAGCAGAGCACAGATGCCACAGAGATGCCTAGAGATACAGAGGAAAGAAGTTGAAATGCTGCTGAGGAAAGGTACCGAGCCACATGGCTGAATAAGATAAGAATCATGGGTTGAGTTAAGATGAAGGGGTCAGCAAGTTATATGCCTGGGCCCTAGTCTAATCAGCATAAAATTAATATAAGCCTTTATGTGATCATTTGGTGCTAAGCATCAGTGGGGCTGTGAGTGGGTCCAAATCTCAGGCAGGGCCCAAAAGTCCAGGCCAGAACCTATTACGATACATGTGTATTATGTGTATTTTGCATGTATGTCATCACACATATAACGTGGGTGAGCATGCACATGGGTGAGCATGCACATGGGTGAGCATGCATGTGGATGCCCCAGACTGGTGTCTGCAGTCCTATCACTCTTTCTGATTTACTCAGTGAGGCAGTCTTTCAACAAACCCAGAACTCACTGACAAGCTTGTCTCTCTAGCCAGAGACAAAGATTCTGCTTCTCCTTCTACGGCTGCCACACCTGCCTGGCATGGTGGGAATCTGAACATTCCGAGCACTTAGCCTAACTGTGAACGGTCAAGTTTACTCTGGGGAAAACCTACCCAGGTATTGGAAGAAGACAGATCTGAATGTCTCGCACTGAGGATGTCAAATGAAGAATGCATCCTTACTGGACATTGTTAGATGCAGTAAAACATCCATACATATAAACATAAAAAAATAGTTTTTAAAATAAATAAATGATAAAGTGAAAGGAAATAATATGTGTGAGTGTAATAATAACAAACTCCCTTTGATCTCTCCTGTGGACCTTCCTGCACACTCATAATTGCCATCTGAATGTTTCATGTGGTACTCTGTAAAGGAAATATTTAACACAGAAATGTTTTTGATTTGGTGATTTAAGATTTATTTATGGGGGGCTGGAGAGATGGCTCAGTGGTTAAGAGCACCGTCTGCTCTTCCAGAGGACCCGGGTTCGATTCCCAGCACCCACATGGCAGCTAACAACTGTCTGGAGTTCCAGTTCCAGGCAAACACCAAAGCAAATAAATAAATAAAGTTTTTAAAAAAAAAAAAAAAAAAAGAATAATAATAATAAAATTTTTAAAAAGGGGGGAAGGGTGAGAACACTGTGTGGACTGGGGCATTATTGCCAATTTCAAGTTGAAAGCCACTCTTTTTAATACATGCAATTAATACATTTGCTTAGAATATTTCTTACCATCCACAGAACCAAACTCCCGTTCATGTGCCCGGGTGAGAATCTCCTTGTACAGTGTTTCTGCTTGCTTGAACTTCCCTTGTTTCAGATAACAGGAAGCCTTCAAATAAAACACAGAGCTCAGTGACTTCAGAGACACATCATGGCTGGATTTTTATCTGCAAGTGACTCATGGACCATCTGGAACATACCAGGTTATTCTTTGTCTTGGCCACATTGGGGTCGTCGGGTCCCAGCTTTGTCTGGTAAATTTCCAGGGCCCTCTGGTAGTAATACTCCACCTCCTCATACTTGCCCTGGTTCTGGCACAGTAAGGCCAAGTTATTTAACTGCTTGGCAACATCTGGATGATCCTTTCCCAGAACCTGGGGTCAGAAACAGTGAGTCAGAAACACCACCATCATTTCACCGTCCACCCTCCTGCAGAGGGCCCTTTAAAGCGTAACTTCCCACAGTCCACATGCAGGAAGGACTCTCCTACCACTGCACAGCAGAGCGGCTGGAGTCTGGGCGCCAGAGCAAAGAAGAGTGCTGCACTCACAGCCTAGTTCCTTCCTTTTCAGTGACAAAACACCTGCTCAACAAGGTCTCACCATTTGGCCAGGGATGACCTTCAACTTCAGATTCTCCTGCCTCTGTCACCAAGTGCTAGGATGACAGGCCTGAGCCTCCATACCTTGCTTTCTATTTTGTTTTTCTTTGGGTGGGGGTGAGGGGGTCTCACTATCCTGTAGTGCAGGATAGCCTGAACTCACTATGTAACCCAGGCTGGTTCTGCACTCTTGCCGGCCCTGCCTCAGCCTCGCAGTCAGTACAGGGCTAAGCTTCCATACCCTTCCTTAGCTGCTCCGTCCACACCATGGCACATGGCACCACGGAGACAAGAAGGCTGGGTTCATAAAGGCTTTGACTACTTGAGTTAAATGCACCTTCCCAGATGTGTGCCTTTCTCCGGCCAGCCCTTTACTACGGAATCATTACCCAGAACCTCAGTGGGGGCAGCCCTGCATCTAACGCCAAGGAGCCTTCCCATCCCCCTCTGGCTGCCTCAAAAGCGCCTGTTACTCCTTTCTTGGTAAGTCCCACTACCAGAAACCATCCTGCTAGCCCTTCTCCTGCCTAACCCTTCCCCTAGAATACAATCTCAGCAATGCAAGGGTCTTGTGTCCTTCCCACCTCAGCATGCTCCCTAGAAAAAGTGCCTGCTACAGGGAAAGGAACAAACTTACACTTAATTCCCTCCAAACCTTGGTCAAGCACTAGCTGTGGTGGCACATGCCTTTAGTCCCAGCACTTGGAAGGCAGAGGCAGGAGGATCTGTGAGTTTGAGGCCAGCCTGGTTTACAGAGTGAGTTCCAGGACAGCCAGAGCTGCACAGAGAAACTCTGTCTCAGAAAAAACAAACAAGGGCTGGAGAGATGGCTCAGCAGCTAAGAGCACTGACTGTTCTTCCGGAGGTCCTGAGTTCAATTCTCAGCTAACACATGGCAGCTAACAACTATCTGTAATTCCAAGATCTGACACCCTTACACAGTTATACATGCAGGCAAAACACCAATTCACATAAAATAAAAATAAATATTTTGAAAAAAGAAAACCAAACAAAACTAGTCAAGCACCGACTTCCTCAGCACTGTGCCTTAATTCTGCATACTGCCAACACCTTCTCAGAAGCCCTACCCTTCCCTGCCTCCGGAACTGTGAAGTCAGAGAGCCAAGGTTCCCTAGAAAGCTGACCCAGCACCCCAAGCCCCAGAAAGGAGAGCTCTGCTTCCTCTTCTCGGGTGGCTCCTTCC
This sequence comes from Sigmodon hispidus, assembly GCA_004025045.1. Lineage (NCBI taxonomy): Eukaryota > Metazoa > Chordata > Mammalia > Rodentia > Cricetidae > Sigmodon > Sigmodon hispidus. The sequence goes on from PVIH01007029.1 coordinate 92,298, forward strand.
TGGGCACTGACCATGAAACACATGAAACACTTCGATGAATTTGGGTGTCTGTCTGTCTGTCTGTCTACCTTTCATATCTTTCTCTGAGTCAGTACTCCGCTGTTTTCTCCTAACTAGTATTGGGCTTCTGAACCTGGCAAAGAACTCAGGTCAGAGTCACGTGCCAAGTGCCTACTGAATTGGCAGGTTCCTTTCAGACCTTCTAATCCTTGACTCCTCTGCTAAGGAGGCCAGAGAGGTGGCTCAGCGGTTGAGAGCACTTGATGCTCTTGCAGAGAACTCAGATTTCATTTTCTAGCATCCACATGGTGGTTCACAAGTTGCAACATCAGTTCCAGGGGATCCAATGCCATCTTCTGGCCATACATGCAGGCAAAATAGTCACACATAAAATGAATAAATCTAATAAAATTGAAACATTATCTTTAGATTTGATAATCCTTGCCATATGGCTCAAAAGAAAATGATTACTTTCCATTATCATTGATAAACAACTTCAAGAAACACCAAGCTGGGGCTGGAAAGATGGCTCAGTGGTTAGGATCATCAGCTGCTCTTCCAGAGGACCTAGGTTCAGTTCCCAGCATCTACATGGCAGCTCATAACTGCCCATTAACTTCAGTTCCAAGGGATCTATCTGGTACCCTCTTCTGACCTCTGTTTGATTACAAGCACACATCCAGTATATACATATGCTTATAGGAAAAACACAACACACATATATATACACAGAGTAAAAATAAACAACCTTAGAAGAAAAGAAAAACACCAAGTGGAACTGTGACATTCAGTCCTCCAGAGCATTTGTCCTGTCTAGTCTTCTGTGGCCCCTGGGGCCTGTGACAAAGACAGATCCCACTGTGCCCTGGACTTGCTGTGTTGTTTGTCACAGGATACAAGGCCCCATCTACTTTATCTCCTCAGACACAGTGTTGGTGTGCTGGCTCAGGAGTCGACAGCCCTCTGCCTGCGCCACTGGAAGGACGTGCAGGGACACTATATACAGTTACTTATTCATGTGAGTGTTCTGTTGTCCATATGTATGTCTGGCCACCGCATGTATACCTGGTGCCCACTAAAGCCAGAAGAAAACTTTGAGTCCTCTAGAACTGGAGGTACAGACAGCTGTGAGCCACCAGGTAGGTGCTGGGAATTGAATTTTAGTCTTCTGTAAGAACAGCCAGTGCTCTATTGGCTATCTGAGCCATCTCTTCAGCCCAGTAAACATGTTTTTGTTTGTTTGATTTAGCGACAGTCTCTCTATGTAGTTCTGACTGTCTAACTATGTACACCAGGCTGGTCTTGAATTCACAGAAATCCACCTGCCTCTGTCTCCCAAGTGTTGTGATCAAAGGTGTGCACCACTATACCTGACAGCAACCTATTACCTATTCTTATTTTGGGGGTGGAGGAAAGGTGAAACAGGATTTCTCTGTGTAACAGCTCTGGCTGTCCTGGAACTCCCTCTGTAGACCAGGCTGGCCTCAAACTCACAGAGATCTGCCTGCCTCTGCCTCCCGAGGGCTGAGATACAGGCATGAGCCACTACTGCCCAGCTGTAAAATCATTCTTAAACTGAAATATCTTTAATGCAAATGCACATCACCTCTGAAATGCGGAGATGCTGCACTGCCCACCTGCCACTCAGAACCTTGTTTCTGGTCAGAAGCAGGATTAGCAGGGCTGCCCACAGGAAGCTGTCACTCTTAACACAATCCCACATGGCAGGCTTCTGTTTTAGGGCTTTCTGCCCTTCCACATCAGTTGTGTTGGTAACTGAACAGTAATAACAAATCACAGTGCCTCCCCCAGGAAACTCCATCTCAGCAAACAAGAACCTACTGCCTCCTACCTTCTCTCTGATCTCCAAGGCTCGTTTACACAGCGGCTCCGCCTCCTTGTATTTCCCTCGTTTCCCATACAGCACTGCTAGGTTATTCAGGGTCGCTGCCACCTGCCAAGACAGAGTGCCACAACCAGCTGCTGTGAGATGCCACAGGAAGGGGAGTCCCAGACCCACCACACATGCACCATGCCGCACTCATCATATCAGAGGGATTCACTACTAAACATATTACTGAAATGAAACAAATCAACATGATCTTGAGTTTTCAATTTTTCTTGAAGTCACAAAGCCAAAGAAAACAGATCTGTGCCAGTCTAACCAGACTCTAAAGAAAAAAACATGAATTCTTGAGAACAAATCTAGAAAATGACATGCGATTTGATTTGGATCAAAGAGAAGTGAGTCAGTGATCTGAGGAGGTGACTTTACAAATCAGAAGTGACAGAGTGTGTGAGAATGTCACTACCTGAGCAGGCCCTACTGATGCTGATGCCATCTGGGACAAGGTGGCTCTCAGACCCTCCCTGTTGAACTCCACATTGGCATGAGCTGGACAAAAATGTATTGGGGAAAATAAAGTGTGAAGAGCTGGAAGCATCAGGGATACACACCGCGGGGTGGTCTCTGCCCAGGGTTTTCTCGCGGATAGCCAGTGCATCGTTCAGGAGATTGGCTGCATCTTTGTACTTGTTCTGATCCCTAAACCGAAACACAAGTCAGTGTTCAGCAGGAGGGTACTAAACCCAGTCATCTAGTTAGTCAGCAAGCCACTGTTGATACTAGGACTGAACCAACCCCAGCCTTCAGGCATACTAAGCATTTACTCTACCACAAGTCAGCCTGAATCTTTCTTTAAAAAAAATATTTTATGTTCATTAGTGTTTTGAATGCATGTCTGTGTGAGGGAATCAGAAGCCCTGGATCTGGAGTTATAGACAGGTGTGAGCTGCCATGTGGTTGCTGGGAATTGAACCCAGGGCCTCTGGAAGAGCAGACAGTGCTCTTAACCACTGAGCCATCTCTCCAGCTCAGAGCCTGAATCTTTTTAAACTTTGAAACTCCCTGCAATACTAACCAAGGGAGCAATCTAGAGCAGCAGACAGGGCTTCTGTGTGGGTCAGACAGAAAGGATTCTCCGCCAGCAACAGTAAACCAGTGTTAGTAGAGACCCACATCTGCCCCAGACCTGCTCAGCCCAGCATAGTGAGACTGAAGTCTACCAGGAAATTCAGATTAAAAATGAAAAATTTATGGCCAGGCAGTGGTGGTACACACTGTAATCCCAGCACTCAGGAGGCAGAAGCAGGCAGATCTCTGAGTTCAAGGCCAGCCTGGTCTACAAAGCAAGTGCCAGGACAGCCAGGATTGTTATACAGAGAAACCCTGCCACAAAACTGTGTGTGTGTGTGTGTGTGTGTGTGTGTGTGAACATACTGAAACAATACCTGACAATATTGACAAAGGGGAAGAAATCCCAGCACTGCCCATGCAGAGGCACTGGGCAGGGAGCAAAGGCTACACCACTCCTCTACAAAGCAGTTGGGCAAAGTGTATTAAGAACCAGCAAAGGGGGGGGCTGGAGAGATGGCTCAGCGGTTAAGAGCACCGTCTGCTCTTCCAGAGGACCCGGGTTTGATTCCCAGCACCCACATGGCAGCTAACAACTGTCTGTAGTTCCAGTTCCAGTCAAACACCACGGCAAATAAATAAATAAAGTTTAAAAAAAAAAAAAAAAAAAAGAACCAACAAAGGGGCCTGGAGAGATGCCTCAATGGTTAAGGGCACTGGCTGCTCTTTCTTTTTTTTTTTTTTTTAAACCCTTTATTTATTTAATTATTTGCCTTGGTGTTTGCCTGGAACTGGAACTACAGACAGTTGTTAGCTGCCATGTGGGTGCTGAGAATCGAACCCGGGTCCTCTGGAAGCACAGACGGCGCTCTTAACCGCTGAGCCATCTCTCCAGCCCCCCTGGCTGCTCTTTCAGAGGTCCTGAATTCAATTCCCAGCAATTATATGGTGGCTCATCTGGCCTGCAGGCATAATGCTGTATACATAATAGATAAATAGATAGATAGATAGATAGATAGATAGATAGATAGATAGATAGATAGATATAGATAGATGAATGAATGAATAAATAAATAAATAAATAAATAAGGAAGTAAGTAGATAGGTAGGTAGGTAGATAGATAGATAGATAGATAGATAGATAGATAGATAGATAGAAAAGAACTAGCAAAGGTTCTTAGGAAATTTCCTAAGGGAGAAAAATCCAAATTTTTGGACAACAATCTGTAACCCAGTTCAGGGAGACTTGATAGCCTCTTCTAACCTTAAAGGGCATTGCACATAGCTGGTGCACAGATACATACATGCAAAGCACTCATACACATAAAATGGTTTTTTAAAAAGTAAAAAATGGCGGAGTTGGTCAGTGTAGAGGGCATAAGTGGCTATTGAGGAAGCGCTGGCCCAATGACTCCAGGCAGCACCACCTCTGGCTGATGTAGATGGGAAGGTTAGAAACTGTTTCACAGATGTCTATGAAACAAACACTCTGCCAAAAGCTGTCTCTCAGAAAGTGTAGTGTAGTAACCCAAGGACTCGCCTGTACACCAGGGCCAGGATGTTGAGCATGGTAGCCACATCAGGGTGGTCATGGCCCGAAGTCTTCTCCAGGTCCTCCAGGGCCTGCTTGCAGAGGGGCACTGCCACCTCATATCGCCCCTGTGAAGCATACTGGATCACCAGGTTGTGGAGCGTGCGAAGCCTTGCTGGGATCTCATAGCCGCCCTGCTGGGCAGCGGCAGCAGCGCTGCTGTGTTGCTGCTGAACTGCATAGAAAAGGCACATGGTAGACTGGTTAGGAGACAGCAGTTCACACTTCACCCCACATCCTAGTTCCAAGTTAGTGCATATGCTAATTCAGACTTTCCTAGATAATCCCTGAGCAAGCCAAAGAGAAACAGCCTCTGGAGATACCATGCTGCAGACTGATACCACGGGAATTCTCCAGGCAAAAAGTAGGCAGCTCTGATTTCTTTAACCTTGCAAAGACCCATAGGTCTATTCACTGTTGTCTGGCCTCCATTCCAATATCCCAGCACATACTAAGTACTTTAAAGTCTAGAGAGACAGGCAATCTCCCGAGTACAGTGGCATATGCCTATAATCCCAGCACTGAGGGAGATGTGCTCGAGGCTAGAGATGGCTCAGTGGTTAAGAGCAGATGCTCTTCAAAGGACTGGGGTTTAGATCCCAGCAGCCACATGGTAGCTCAAAACTAGCTGTAATTCCACTTCTAGGAATTCTGCCACCTTCTTCTGACATCTGTGGCTAAAAGACATCCACATAGTGCAGATGTACAGTGCAAATGAAACACACATAAAATAAAACTTTTTATCTTAAAAAAAAAAAGGCTGGAGAGATGGCTCAGAGGTTAAGAGCACTGGCTGTTCTTCTGGAGGTCCTGAGTTCAGTTCCCAGCAACCACATGGTGGCTCATAACCATCTATGATGACATCTGGTACTCTCTTCTATATACAGTATACATAATAAATAAATAAATCACAAAAAAAAGTCCCAAGGGCCAGGCATGGTGTGGTTCATGCCTTTAATCCCAGCACTCAGGAGGCTGAGGCAGATGATCAGAGTTCAGGCCAGTCTGATCTACAAAACAAGTTCCAGGACAGCCAGGGCTATTACATAGAGAAATCGTGTCTTGGTGGGGGAGAGAAGAGAGTCCCAGGCTAACCTGGGCTATCATAGTGAGATCTTGTGTAAGTAAATAGATAGCAATCCCACAGGCTAATTATAGGCTCTGCAAACAAAAATATCCCCAGAGAGAATGCAGCACTTCTGTGGCACAGCCACACACTTGCAACTCACTTCCTTGTCCTGGGTCATCCTCGTCATTTGGGAAGAGATCATCCAGTGGTTCTTTGGCAGAATCAGAGTCTTTGTCCTCCTACAAGAGACCCAAAGCATCCTTCACTCCACAGAACCATATGCTGCCTGGAAATCCTTAACATAAAATTTATTTTTATTTACTACAGTTTTTTTTAGAATTAAATGTCTTATTATCTGCAGCCTGGTTTACCCATCGGTTTAGTATAGAGCAATCATTTACTAAATCTGCCTGCCTTGTACAAGGCCTGAGGCTAGATGCCCAAGCACCTCACACACACACACACACACACACACACACACACACACACACCAATAAAAGGAGCAAAGAGGGCTTGTAGACTGGAGCTGAGGATACTGCCTACAGGCCCCATGTGACTAGACAGACCCTGACTGCATGTCTAGACCTCAGGTTCTTTACTGTTTTCAGATGAAGCTCTAGCACAGGAAAGTCTTGCTGGAAAGAAAAAACCAGCAAACAGGAAGAAACTCTGCACCTATACTTTCCAGAGCAAGAGAGGGGCAGAACTCCCTGGTCCCCTGCCTACAGTGGAGTACACTAGGGTCCCAAGAGGAGCTAAAAAGTGGTTAAGAGCACTGGCTGTTCTTCCAGAGGATCTGAGTTCGATTCCCAGCATCCACATGGCAGCTAACAACTGTATGTAATTCCAAAATCTGACACCCTTACATGGTTATACATGCAGGCAAAACATCAATTCACATAAAATAAAAATAAATATTTTTTAATATAAAGAAATAGAGAAAGAAAGAAAGCCTGTCAGCTTTACACCGTAACTTCACAGATTCCTGCAAAGTGCTCAAGGCAAGAACAGGGACAGACACAGCAAGCCTGACCAGGTAAGACATGAGCATCACCATCACCGCAAGGGGGCAGCACTGCCTCCAGGGATAAACTGGTGAGCATGGCTCCCTTTTAGAATCTTCCCACAGAGATGCATAATGCATTCTTCAAAGACACCAAGACCATGAAAAAAAAAAAAAAAGAGAACTGTTCAAACGAAATATGGCCAGATGAAGTCATAGCTCAGCAGAAGCCCCAATTCCATCTCCATTACCAAAAACACCAACACCTACTCAGCTAAGCCAGAGTGCTGCTAAAAAATCCTCACTCAATTTAAAAAAAAAAAAAAAAAAAGGCCAAAGGGAACAAAACAACACAGAAGTCCAGATGCATCCGCTGGAAAGTCAAGTCCACAGGCCTGAGCACAAACATTAGTGACTAAAACTGACCTGTGAACAGAAGTAAGCAAATTCCCTAGTTACAAGCAAAGACTTGATCATATTACTGCTTTTTCCAGACAGTCTTGCTATTCAGTTCTATCTGGCCTAGTACTCACTATGCAAGCCAGGCTACCCTTGAACTTGCAACAATTCTCCTGCCTGTGCCTCCCAAGGTTCTGGGATTACAGGCATTACACACCTGGGCAAGACCAGCACTTTCCAAGCACGGCATGGGTACCACTCTTGGCAGGAGCCACTCACCGAGGGGGAGATGTCATCATCATATTTCTTCAGCTGGTTCATGAATTCCAGGTGTTTCTTTTCTTCCTCCAGCTGAGCCACAGACTGCTCACTCTTCTGTAACTTCTGCTGTGTGTTTGCCAGCTCATCCCTCAGCCACTGGTTCTCCTGGCACAGACGACGAACCTGAGCACGTAGTTTCTGTTTCTCCGACTCCACGGCATTCAGGTGATTAGAAAGGGCCATCATCACCTGATCAAAGAAGATGTTTACACACTACAGACTCTGGAGGAGAGCCCCGGGGCACACATGTGGGCTTGCAGCTCCAACTCACATAATAAGTTCTGCTGTTTATTTCTCATTTTACCCTCTGGAGTGTCACAGTACCACAAGCTTGGAACATCTGCATGCCACTTTTCTGTAAGAGCACCTCCAGTATACTGGAAATACACATCTCCTCTCCTGAGCCATTCCACCTCCAATGTAGAGCAGCCTAACTCTGCATGGGCCTTCTTCCACTTGAGGATGCATGCGTTTGCTTAGAGCACAGGCAGGGGAAGGGGTAAAGCTGGGGAAGGTAGGGTGATACCATCCACCACTGAGGCAAGGGAAGAGTCTCTGTAGCTACCACCAACTGCTGGAAATACCAGAACAATCCTAGCCATACTAAGGCAAAAAGAGGCAGAGGAAATCAGGGGCTCTGGCCTGGCCCTCTGAAGGCCATGCATTTGCTTGTCTTTTATAGCATAGTAACTGAGTGATCATCCTCCTAGGTATACAGTATGAAACACCATAAGGCAGGCTTTTTATCATTGCCTTAAAAAACAAAAACAACTATCATCCACCAAGCCTCCCCCCCAAAAAAATCCATGTTTCTAACATCTTTCAACAGCAGAACCTGAGGCTGGCATATAGGTAAAGGAGCTTGCCACCAAGCCTGATGGCCTAAATCCACCCTGGGACCTATGTGGTGGGCTCCCTTGGGTCATTCTCTTTCATGTGCATGCCATGGCAAGAATGTGCACGCACAAAACAGATACGTCTGGTGTAGTGGTGTACACCTTTAAACCCAACAGAGGCAGAGGCAGGGGCAGGCAGGTCTCCCTGTATGCTTGAGCGAACCAGGGGCATCAATTAATGGAAGCTATCCAGAGTTCATCTAGCCTCTTGTACTGGATTTCAGACTTGAGTCTAAAAGGGTAACTAGGAATTAAGTCTGTGGACCCTGAATGTATTTATCAGATTGTGGTCCTTCAACCTTTTGGAGATCTGCTGCATATGACATTTAAAATGTTTTAAGTTTTCTGCAGTGAACCATGACCATTCTTGGCAGTGACTCTTGATGTTTCCAAAAGGATGATGAGACCCTGCAACAATGAACCCACCTAGATTGTGCAGTAAGGCCACTCAGCTGACAAATACCATCCAAAGATCAGCTGTGGACTACTACACTGCTCAGAACAGTTTCACTACAGACAGCTAAAATGGTCCAGCCTCACAGACTATCCAGCCAGGACTTCAGATAAGCCCTGAACTTTCCCATCACAATGAAACTGGAATCAGCTAGCTCTCCCAAGACTTGATCATTATTTCAATTTTCTCAGGGTCCCCTACAAATGATATTGTCCCCAGACAACAGGAAGTAATTTTAAGAACATGATGTACACATTTTGAAGAGGTTTTTGGTTGTTTGGTGGATTATGAATATTTGTCATCATTTAGGAGGGTTGGTTGCAAGTTATTAATGGTCACGGTCAGGGAAGAAACTAAGCAAAGGAGGCTAGATTAAGGAAGCTCTTTCAGAAAGTATAAAAAGGGGGGAGAATATAGGAGTGATAGTATAGATCATTGAATCTACTTTTGAACTAAAAACAACTATCAATCTCAAATATTTTACATTGGTATGGATTTTTGTATATTTATAAATTTTAAGGTTATTTTTTTGGACCATACGATATATGTTTCTACTATCATTTAGATCTTTTGTGGGGCTGGAGAGATGGCTCAGAGGTTAAGAGCACTGACTGTTCTTCCAGAGGTCCTGAGTTCAATTCCCAGCAAAACCACATGGTGGCTCACAACCATCTATGATGAGGTCTGGCGCCCTCTTCTGTAAAACTGTATACATAATAAATAAATAAATCAAAAAAAAAAATTTTAGATCTTTTGTATAGTGATACAAATTTAAGATTATTTTTGTCATAATGTATATATATTTCTACTCTTATTTAAGGTATTACAGCTCATTTAAAAATGCAATGTAGGGGCTGGAGAGATGGCTCAGCAGTTAAGAGCACTGTCTGCTCTTCCAGAGGACCCGGGTTCAATTCCCAGCACCCACATGGCAGCTCACAACTGTCTGTAATTTCAGTTCCAGGCAAACACCAAGGCAAATAAATAAATAAATTTAAAAAAGTGTTTAAAAAAAAAAAGAAAAAAAATGCAATGTAAAGTTCTAGTCCTGGAAAGCTATTATTACAAACTATTTAGGATAATAAAGAAAAGTAAGTAATAATCATCTATAACAATCAAACCTATAGTCATGTTATATTTTTACTGTTAAATAGAGATATATTTTAGATAGATGGTCTTCAAACACTTCAGAGATCTACAAAATGTGCCATTTATGATGTTTTAATAACATAAGGCTTTTTCATTACAGTGAGATACAACTGTGTAGTAAGAAGTTTCTGGCTCGGCCTAGCCCCAAGGTCTGGGCCCGAAGTCCCTTAGTCCCAAAGAATCACACAAAGGCTTACATTAATTACAAACTGGTTGGCCTATGGCTCAGGTTTGTTGCTAGCTGCTAGCTACCTCTTGCATCTTAACTTAACCCATTTCTCCTAATGTGTTCTGCCATATGGCTTGTGGCTTGCCTGTACTTTTACATCTTGCTCTCTCTCCCTTGACTCTGTCCTCCTCCTCATCTATGCCTGGGACTCCCGCCTATCTCTAAGCTGCTTTGCCATAGGCCAAAACAGTTCCCTTATCATCCAAGGAACTGTATCACAAAGTACAGACAGACATCCCACATCACAGCTGCTTCTGGCAGCACCAATCTACTTCAGAGAAGATGATGAGCATAGAAGAACCTCCACATGGAGTTTGCTTTCATTTGTGACAAAGCTAACCACTGGGCAAGAAACTGCCCTTGCCTCGACTGGTGACAGTATGTATGCTGTCCAAATTGGACAAGAAGGACACAAAAATCAATTGCCGAACTTTGCCAAGACAAGGTAGGACAGGATTTCAAAATTCCTCCTTTACAGAAAAGTCTGTCAGATGTTCAAGGCCTGTAGGCTGAAGAAGGATGCCACAATGTTGCAGAGGAACTTTGGATAACTGTCTAGGCAGCCAGCTGTCTCTGTCATTTCTATAGTTTTGTAAGTCGTATGCTCTACACTTCCTGTTTACTCAAGTACTATTTTATCGTTCTTAGATATCTAATGAGGTTGAAGACTAGATGGTTACACAGTTTTCTTTGTTATCAAGTTCAGAAAAGAAATTTATAAAAGAGATGAAAATTTATACGGTTCAGAGACATAAAAGCTCAAGGTGTTTATCTAAAAAAGATGTTTTAGGGTCCAAAAAGATATTTTTAGGATAGTAATACAAGTTATGATAGAAAGTGGTATAGGTATAAAAGTTTAGACTCATCAAGATAGAATACATAATAGAATAATTTCTCCATACTTGCCTAATACAAATGGACTGGACATTGTAAATGCAATTTTTACTTGATAAATGTTCTTTTTTTAAAAAAAAAAAAATATTTATTTGTCATGTATACAGTGTTCTGCTTGCATGCCTGCAGGTCAGAAGATGGTACCAGACCTAATTACAGATGGTTGTGAGCCACCATGTGATTACTAGAAATTGAACTCATGACCTCCAGAAGAGCAACTGGTGCTCTTAACCTCTGAGCCATCCCTCCAGCCCTGATAATTGTTCTTAATGTACTGCTTAACTATGTTAGTGTTAAAATCTTTCCTTTTTATCTAGACAAAAAGGGGGAAATGTTGTGGGATATTTGGTTGCACTCTGACACTCCAAGACTGTTACTAAAGTTAAAACTTAAATCAAGAGGCACAGTCCACAACTGGCTGACCAGAATTAGCCCTAGAGATTTTGGAGGGCACGGGTAAAGAGCCACAAGAAGAGACAGGAAATCCTAGAGAGATTTGTGGTCTTTTCCATCTGGGAAGGTAGAGGGAGAGAGTCAGCTAGTCATGCCTCTACTGCTTTCTTTTTTTTTCTTTTTAAACTTTATTTATTTGCCTTGGTGTTTTGCCTGGAACTGGAACTACAGACAGTTGTTAGCTGCCATGTGGGTGCTGGGAATTGAACCTGGGTCCTCTGGAAGAGCAGAGGGTGCTCTTAACTGCTGAGCCATCTCTCCAGCCCCGCCTCTACTGCTTTCTTGATCAATCAGGTTTCTACCTCAGTATCTGACTCTTGAGTCTTTATTAATAATAGAACAATTTCTTCACTAGGCAGCGACTTTCTTCATAAAAGACAGAAGTAGTGATCCAGAAGTATGTCTCCCATTCATTCACTAACTGCACAAGCAGAACACTAGGAAGAAGCCAAGCCTCAGTGCCCTGAATTTGAACTAGGTTGACTGGCAGGGCCACAAGTCCTCAGAGGGACATGTATGCTTCCACTGTCCTCATCTCAAACACTCAACGCACTGTGGGCGTGGCTTGCTGTGTTGACTGGGTACTGGTCCACATCTACTCTTTAAGCATGTCATGACTAAGTGTCTCCACTGGTACCTGTGCCTCACTCAAGCCAAGCTCCAGCATCTCCAAAGACTTCCGTATCATGCTGGATTTCTCCTCCACCAGGTTGCTCTCATCATCCTTCTTCAAGCATTTCAATGTCTCCAGCAAACTCTGCAGGATGGAATTATGCTCATTCTTCAGGGCTTCCAGCCCCTGAATCACTTGCTTTGTCTTAGAAATGATTTCATCTTGCGTAAGCTTCTCCAACTTCTCTTCCTTTATGTACACCATTGTGGACATGCTGTCATACATTCTAGAATAGAGAAAGGAAAGCAGATACTTCATTATAATCTCTGTTCATTTACATCCTTAAACAGTGAACAGTGACAATTATAAATCACGTTTCTCAGAGCCAGAGGGATGGCTCAGCAACTAAGAGCACTTGCTCTTTTTTTTTTTTTTTTTTTTTTTTT